>JARHVA010003086.1:2055000-2172500 GCA_037957365.1 Torreya grandis
CTCATAGTAATAATTAAGATTTCTCTTAAATAAAATATTCCAAAATGCACAATTAATTTTCTATATGTAAATGATGAATCTTAATTCCGTTGATTAATATTCTACATAATACCTAATAATTCATAGTAATAATTAAGATTTCCCATAAATAAAATATTCCAAAATGCTCAATTCATATTTTATATATAAATAATCAATCTTAATGTCGCTAACTAATATTCTACCTAATACCCAATAATTCAAATTTAGCACTCATGTTATTTTATCATAAGTAACCATTACAAGACTTATTTTTTCCTCTACCAATTACCATAAGGCCGTAATAGGGATCTTCAATTTGATAAAAATATTCTAATTAGGGGACATGTCTACTATACCATATGGGATACATTGCAATAATTTTATCTCAATACATCCCATCAATCCATAGAAAGAGAAAGTAGAAAATGACTAAGAACTCATCAACTCACTAGTGCAGTAAGGGCAATTAAAAAGATTTTTGTAGTTATACCCTCTAAAAATAATAATAATAATAATAATAATAATAATAATAATAATAATAATAATAATAAGTTGATCAATTATTTTCATTTTCCAATTTTATTGGAATTGATGCAACATTATGGGGAGATGGTAGCATGGATTAAAGACAAGGCCCTAAATTGAAAGGCACCAGATGGTTTTATTTTGTGCAACTTAAGAAGGCTACAAATAATTTATCTGAGCATTTTGGATTGGGTTAAGAGGATATATAAAGATATGTAGAACTAGATACATAGGAACAATATCTATGTTGTAGTTTGAGCAGTGTTCATCTATTAGATAATGGTTTGAAATAGGATAAAAGTATATGTATACATTTTTATCAAATTTTTTGTGTAAAATCCTTGACATGCCTAAATTTTTGGTAGTGTATTTTGGGTTTATTGGACTACTTTACTTAACTTCACGAATTTGAAGTAAAGTAACTCAAAAAACTTGATTTGGTCCACGATCAAGTTGTTGGGGTTAAGAATCATGTTTACTTCTAGTTGTGATGTTGGAGAAGCCCGATTACTTACAAGTAGTGTAATTTAGGTTTCCTGGACTACTTTACTTAACTTCATGAATTAGAAGTAAAGTAATGTCAAAAACTTGATTTTGTCTACAAGTAAGTTGTTGCACTCTAAAAACCCTATTTGGCATAAAATCAAGTAATTACCTTCTAAGAACTTGAATTGGTCTATGTAGAGTAAACCAAGGTTTACATGCTTGATTAATTCATCTATACAAATGTTCAACCAGATGGAAGAAATTGATTTTTAAGAAAATCTATGAACTTTCTAAAAAATTTAAAAATAACCCATTTTAGATCTCAAAAAACCCAAAAAATATATGCAAATGGAGTTTTCATCAAAGGCCTTCTGACATGAGTTTTGAATCAAATTAATGAAATGCCTCCAAGGTCAAAAATGGTGGCCAATATAGAAGAAAAAATAGCAAGATGAATGCATGGAGGATCTTACCAAGGAGTCTGATGCATGAGGCTATCAGGAAGGCTCTGATAACATAAAAGAGTATGCCAAGATCTCTAAATGAATTTCATGTAATCAGTGTTGAATCTTGTGAGGTAGTGTGAGAGCTACAAAATTCTAAGAGAGGAAAAATATGCATTAACCTATCTACTCCAAAATGTGAATGAGTTGATTGATTGAGAGATTCTTCATTAACCTTACAAAAAGGAAAAGTGGGGTACAGATAGGAAAAACTAAATAAACATGAGGAATCCCCTAATTTTTCTAATTAACTATTTAAAATTAAATATAATTAGCCTATGGACCCTTTATAACTAACCTAATGAGGCTTAAATAACATAGAATGGCCATACGACTGTGTAGGCAAAACCCAATGGGAAAAGTCACTAAACTAACAGGATTTATGCATTGTAACTTTAGATATAGAGGTAGAGAAATATATATCTATTCTCTTTGCAACTTAAGCCAAGTTATTTTTCACCAAGGTGACAAAAATTGATGTATCATCGACAAATAAGACATCGATTAAGAACTTATTATTTGAGAGTGAGATACCTTTGATCGAAGGCCCAATGGTAGAGAACCTAAGAAGATAATGTAATGTATCCAACACCAAAAATAGAGTAATGGGGTGAGTTTACATCCTTGCCTAATGGAGCATTAAAGCACAAGAGAATCTGCCAGCTCACCATTGACTTTAATTATGGTTGAAGCATCCTTGAAGAGAACATTTACCATTCTACATAATCTATCCCAAAATCCAAAGGCATGCAACATTCTCTCAATGAAAGGACACTCAATTATATCATAGGCTTTTTCAAAGTCAAGTAAGATCATTCATACATCTTGGTTCTAATCTCTTACCTAGTAAATTCCTTCCCAGCTGGTGATTAGATTATCCCAAATGTATCCCCCTTCAACAAAGTTAGTTTGAGTCTTTGAGATAATAGAGGGTAGAAGTGAAGATAGTCTCCTCATAAAGACCTTTCCTAAAATCTTGTAGGAGATGTTGAAGAGGGTAATTGGTCTCTAATTTTAACTGATGATAAATTACCATCCTTTGGGATAATCTTAATTACCCCTCTATTAATGTTTGGGCCAAGTGTGCTAGTATCAATGACCTCATTAAATATTTCCAAATAGTCCTTAAAAATCCATTCCTTATTGAATTTGTAGAATTTATGAAGGAATCCATCTGCCCTAGGGGCCTTATCTTCTTTTAATGAGTTAATAGTGTTTTTAACTTTATCGAGTGAGATGGTAGCCTCTAAGAAATATGCCTGAGTTTGTGAAACCTTCTTAGGAATGCATGCCTCAAATAAGACCATGCTCTATTCAACACATTTACTAGACCCATCTGAATGAAAAAGGTTAGAGTAAAACTCAGAAAAAAAAAAATGCTGGCAACATCCTAAAAATTATGCCCATTTACTTCGATACCTTTGATCTTGCTTCTTGTGTGCTTAGATTTCAAAAATTGAAAGAAGAATTTAGATCCTCTATCTCTAAGCTTTAGCCAAGTTACTCTAGAATAGACCTATGCTCCTCTACAAATATACAAATGTGATCGATGAGCTTGGTGCTTCAATAGTTTAAGCTCTTCAAGAAGAAAAACATTGGGTGGGTCAACCTGTAGTGATCCTTCAGCTTGGGTACGTTTATCTTGAGTATCTTTTGAAAAAAATTTGCACTTTTTTCCTTTGATTTATCCATAGGTTTTGTCTAATTTGTTTTTTAATTTTCATACTAGAATTCCAAAGGCTAACTTTGGAGCTAGAGTTACACACAAAATTACCAATATTCCAAGAAGCTTGTAAGCCCTCCAAACATTCCCTATCATCAATGTGTGACACATTGAATTTATAAAGCCCTTTTAACTCTAGTTAATATCTATTCTCCTCACTAACTAGTGAAAATGTCATTTCAATGGGGTGGTGGTTAGACATAGTAAAGGGTAGCATTGTCACCACATTACCATCCTTGACCTTATCCATGGCAAGTGTCTCTGTACTCAAATAAAATCTATCAAGTCTTGAGTATTTGCTTCTACTACTATTTTTATTATTTCACCAAGTATGCCAAATTAATCTACTAGGGATTTTGCCCTTCAAGAGAGGATCACCAATTCTATGTATTCTTTTAAACTTAGAACAAAAAAAATCTCATTTCTTTTCCATGCCAGGTGATCACCCCCTATTTTATCCTCTTTATCTTCCACCATATTGAAATCTCCTCCAAATACCCAAGGGAAATTTTTAGGATTTATTGCTAACTAATTCCAAAGGCTAGCTTGATCCCTATAGTTATTAGAGGTGTATATGTTACAAAGGCCAAATGTCTAGTTTTGATATTCTATCAGTACCTATATTGCTCTATTGTAAGGAGATACACCATGATCAATAATTTAATTTTTCCACCAAGGGTTAACCAAAATAGAGCCCCACCTTTCCCTCTTTTATGATTAGTGTATAGTTGAAGAGCATTAGTCCAAATAAAGTTTAGGACTAAGGATAGCAAGGTACCAGTAGCCTTCACTTCTTATAAGAAGAGAAAATCTAGATTATCTGTTGATAGTCTAAACTATCTTACAACTTATTTTAAGTCTAGGCATTCCAACCCTCTAACATTTCAAATGAAAATATGCATATATAACCAGCGGGTAATCAAAGGTAAATTAGATTGACCATGGGAATTAGCCCCACTATTGTATATCCTATTAAAGCAGTTTGATACTTTATTTTCCTTGCCTTTTTTAGATAGGGGGTCCTAAACATTATGCAGTGTCTTTTTAGCCAATTTTTTTCTCCTTGGGTGCGGTCTATTCAACCAGAGTAGGGATCAAGTCTATTTTAATCCTTTTAACTCCACCTTTAGACATCCAATTATCCACCCCTAAAGATTTATTTTTTGCTGAAGGATCTCCATCTAATAAATCCATCTCATTGGCAGGTAGATCATAATCATTTTTATTTAAGGAGATAGCCATCAAGGTAGCTTCACTAGAAGGTTTGTCAGTCTTGCACACATGCGAGATATTATAATGAGTTATGCCAAACTAGGGCCTCAATAAGGATAACCACATATTCTTTAGAGGGATGGACCTCAAGAGATTTTTTCTCTCAAAAAGCATCATCTAGGCTATCAAGGTGGCAATTTATCAAGTCTGACGAAGGATTATCAACGTCAAGCTATGGTGGAGCATGCACCTAAGAGTCAAGGGGGTTGGGATCCAACCCATTATCACCTTGAGTTTCAAGTCCATGTATCTCAATATCCTCAATAGTGGAAGCACTATCTTTCAATGGTACATTATTGAATAGAGGATTCTCATATACCTACAAATTATCCAAAATAGTCTCATCTTTTGTGTTGTCCTCTTTTTATCTATTAGGGAAATTATTTTTATTAGCCAACATCACACAATTTTTCCTAAGATGGCCATCATTTTTATAAAAGAAAAATGCATTCAATCCACCCAAACCTTTGAGAACACAAGTATGAAATTTTCTCCTTATTTTAAAGTTGAGTGATTCTAGGAAAAAATCCAAAGGATCTAAAGAGATTAAAACCCTAGGATTCATTTGGGTAAGGGATATTTTGGTATCATCTATTTTTACAAATACAATGATGTTAGGAGGAGCTGAAGAAATGCTTTATGGGTTAGGCATCCTAAATTTTTAGGAGGCTAAATAAATGCTTTGTGGGTTAGGAGGGAATGGATTAGAAGGGGCCATCAGAGAAGCCCCCTAAGAGGGTGTGATAACTAGAGGATAATCCTCCCAAGGTGGTAGCTAGGTTATGCTTTGTGGCTTAGGTCACAATGCACATTTAGGGTGATCTATGGTCCATTCATCACCTTGGTCTATCAATTTTGGTTTCTTAGATTAAGGAGGTAACTGAGGAGGATTTGGATGACCCATACGAAGATAATCCTTGATGTGGTGGTCTGATGCCTAACAGTGGAAGCAAGTGTTAGGAAGGTTGAAATATTCAACTTTTTGTGACCACTAGGTCTCCCCAACTTGGATTTGAATGAACACTATCAGCTCCTTAGAGAGGACAACCTCCACATAGATTCATTTGTTAGGGTGGGGGAGAACCATCTATTTGGTTCAATCATTACCACACATCCTATGGGAGTAATGATTTGGGGGATAAAATCATGAAGGTAGACTCATAGACTAAGAAGCTCAACATAGATAGGTACATGAAGGGTAGCATTATTGGAAACCATAAAATCCTAGGACCAAGAAGACCAAATCATAATTTTGTTATGAAGGAACCAAACATTGGACTTCACAAGCATTAACTAAGTCTTAAATGGCTCCTTAAATGTAAATAAGAAAAAACCTTTAGTAAGGTTTTGGATTCCAGAAACATGGACCCCTAATGGCTCCTAGTGGTTGTAGTGCCAGTAGTAGAGGTAATCCTCTAAGGAGATGTGGCCAATAAAATAAACAATAATAGAACAATTTTCATACCACTTCCAACATTGTTCAATAGCAACAATAGGAATACTTACCTTTGGAAGGGAGGGGACAGAGGGATTACCTCATTATAGAATTTTGGAACAAATTTATAAAATCATTTGGGTTCCATTAGCTTCATCTCCGACATCAACATATAAAGTCGAGTGTGGAGAAGGCATAAATATAGGTCCTACCCACACAACGGGTGGTGTGCTGAGTATAGTTAATGTGTTGTAGCCCTAAAAAATCATCCAAGCTTAGCAGTATGACACAAGAAGGAAAAAGATATAAGCAGGTAGACACAAACCATGAAAAATCCTAACAGAGTGATTTCTTCATTCTTAATAATTTAAAATGGGCTTATTTTGAAAATTACTCATCAATATATATGTGGTAGGGACTAAATTTGATGACCGTAATATTGGGGTTTGGGATAAGGCCAAAATTTTTGTCTAAAATATTTAAGATGATCATAAGGGGACACTTGGGATGAAGGCCTTGAAAAACTAAACACAATAGTAAATTTTCAAGCTTGGGTTCTAGTTTGGATTTCCAAATTTAATCAATCTTAGTAATCCAGGTCCTAAGAAAAAAATCAAGGTTACAATGCCTATTCACCTTGACAAGGGATACATAAAAGGGGCTCATGACTTGAAAGAGGAGACCTAAATAATAATTCTTTTAATGAGTATCATAATTCCACACATAGTATTTCCACCAAGAATGTGGCCATTAGAGGCCCAACTTGTGCAACATAATATCTAACATTAACTCCTGAATGCATAGTATAGTTGGTAAGTTGGCATTGTTTAATTTTGAATTTTTGTTTTAGCATAGGCCATGGATCCCTATCACAAGTAGAAACTAAATCCTTTATAGTGTGTATCCCATTTTTGAAAACCCTCAAAGCTTTTATACTAGCTAATTCAACCAATAACAAGTTAGTATTGGTCATGATGGGGGACCACTAAATATTGTGGTCATTGAAAGAGAGACCATTGTGAAAACCATCACCAACTAATTATAGATGGGAATTGATAGTCTCATAGGCTTTCCAAATACTTTTGACCAAAAAAAATCTGTTAATTGTAACAAGATTAAAAGTAATAAGATGAGTATCAAAGCCAATGTATTTTCCAACTAGATTTGTAATAAATAGATCTAGAAGAGATAAAATTACATAGAAGGATTTTCAAAGATTCATTACCTTTAATGACTCTAACGACTCCATGCTAAATTCAATAAATAGAAATTATTTTGGATATCAATGGTTAACGACATATTGACACCCTTTTGTAAGTACACGTTTAACCTAAGGCAATTTCTTTCAAGTACTTTTATGCACTATCGAGTAATATATATTATAATAATCATTTAATATACTATTAAAAACATATTAAGATAATATAATCTATAAAATATTATAATTATTATAAATTTATTACACACACACACACACACACACACACACGTACTGATATGCTATAATATATATTAATATAATAATGTTGTATAACATTAAGAATCACTTCATTGCAACCTTTTAAATTTGTGAAAAATTCAATTTTCATAAAAGAAAACTCAATCAACATCATTTTGATAGATACATTAACAAACAAACATGACTTCGAATCCTTAAATCTATCATTAGATAGGTGGCATCATTTGATTACATATATTAATAAATATACACATTTCATTTTTGAATTTTAACTTTGAAATAAAAGGGGGCTACATGGAATCATTGATTTATCTAATTTAATTTAATATTGTGATCATAGTCATGCTATATAATAAATATCTCATGTGGCAAAATCAACTTTAGGCTTTATAGTATTACGAAATAAAGTAGAGACAGGTGGAAATATATTATAGGGTATGAGGAGATGGATGAATGCACTAATGGAGTGGCTTTATGTGTCTTAAGGAGACTATATATTTGCGTCGATCTGTTGTTTTTAAAAATTCATGTACTAGTTTCCATGTGTCCACATCTGTGCATATTAAAGAAGTATATGATCATTTTTTTATAAAATAAAGCATGAATAATAGAACACTAAAAATAAATTTATTCACTACCCAAATTCATAAGATTATTATTTATTCATAATGAATCTATTTTCAATTTCATATGAAAATATCATTTGCAAAATAATTCATTACCAAATATTAGTTTTATTATCTATAAAAAGCATCCACTCTCCTATACTACATTTGTAGTAAATTTGTTATTAGAGTATCTTATCACTCATGCTTTCTAGGTTCTAGGTTATTTATCTTTACCTAGTTTTATCTTTTGTGGGGAGTTGTCCCACATTTCCTAGTTTAACTTGCATATTATTTTGCCTTGACTACATACGGAAGTGATATACATTTTAATATACGTGCTTTGTAAACTTTTTCATATCTCTTTTTCTGTATAATAATTGATTTTGTTTTCAATTGGTTTCTTCTTTGAGTGTATGCTCATGCATTAATGGCTATAGTAATGAGCCACTAGAGATATCTTCGTTGAAATGTTTTGATAACTCTTTCATGGTACCAAATCCACCCTCCAATAGCTAATATTCAGCTAGTATGCAACCATTACTCAGCTTTGGCATATTCAAGATTGTCTTGGATGTCTTCTATGGATTCTTCACATTTTGATCGCCTATTTATTAAGATCTGTGCATTAGTAACACTTCTATGTCATACAGATCTATAGGTCTGAATGTTGTTATGAATATTTGAATGGGTTTCAATGGTTTTCATCAGGGATCTATGTTTATTTTTAAAGTATAAGTTTTCATCTTCCATTTTTATAAGGTTTATGAAATCTCAGAGATGTTTTTTAAAATAATAATCTTAAAAACTAGAGGCATTATTACTGCTTTGACAACCTTAAGATTTGTGTTGATCTTGTATTGAGATTAGATCTGTAGGTTAGAATATTTTTGTAGATCTATAGGTTATAATATTTTCTTATATCTGCACCACTCTCAAATCCAAGTGAAAATTGGCTTGAAAATTTGTAGTTTTATCCAATTTCACTAGGCACAAATGCAAAACTAGGTTGTTTGAGTGGTATTTTTGGGCCATTAATGTTTTGGAAGATCTTAGTCTGATTATAACTTGAAACTTGAGTCTTTAATTTTTTTTTATATTTATCTTTATTTAATATATCTCAGTCAAAAAAATTTGGCAGTGCTTCGCAGCCCTCATTCCCATTTGCCTAGTATTTTGGTGATGCTTGACACCCCTCAGAGGACAAGGAAGTTTATGTTACACCATTCTACCTGGATGTCTTTTTTATTTGAATTTTTTTTGCTTGGAGTTTTTTCTACTTGTGTGCCATTATGAAGGTTCCAAAGGGTAGAGAGACTACAAGGAGTGGTGGCAAAAGGGATTGCAGTAGGGTGGCATGATATGGTAGTTACCATGGTGGTGCATGAGAGGCTTAGGAGTGGTAATGGCTACCATGGTAGTTTCTGGGTGAGGATATTTTTTTACATTAACTGTCTCTTTCACCATCCTCTTATTTAGATATTCTTCATTTAGTGGAAATAATTATTTATTTGGCTCTTTAAACACTCCAATGTTTAGTTTAGTGTTTGTGGTGTGTGAGATGTGATGGTATAAGAGGAAGACTTCATCCCCTATGATGGACCTGCATGAATCTTCCACTCGATCCTAAATCCTTTCATGGCCTCCTCTATATATCCACTCACCATTGATCCTTCTCCCATCCCCATTGACTCCTTGGTTTGGAAATTGATCTAATACTGTGACTTGATCTAAAACTTTTGCTGCTTCAGGGGTTAATATAGTGCAAAAAGTAGTGGAATATTCAATTGGGTCATCTTTAGTTTCCTCTTCCTAGTCCACCATAAGCTCCAATTTGGTGTTGGTTGCAAAAATGGGTTCACATTATACTAAACTAGTGTTATCTCGATGATCAAGGCTATTTCATGTCACAAAGCCCATTCTAGCTAGTATATGAAGATTCGATTTCACATAACATTGGAACTAGGGAGCTGATGGTGATTCATGATTTAGGGGACATCACTATAGAGTGAATACTAAACTTCAAAATTTTGAAGCACTTAGAGTTGGTAGTTAATCAAATCATAGAAAAAATACCAGTAATGTTAGAGAAATTTCAGAGTCTCTTAGTCAATTATCTTCACTTATGGAGTTGGAACTTTCATCACATAATCTAAAATGAATAAAATCAAAGCATGTTTTAAATTTCATTTAAAATAGTCTTTTAATTCTTTAAACTCCTTGTATTTATGCCTTATGTGGCCTATTTATCACTTTAGTGCATACATGGGTGTACAGGGGCATGATTTTTAACTTATATTAATTTGAGGAGGTTCTTGGTTCCATATCAATTCTAATTAGTGGATGGATGGCTAGGTCAACCTTAGCCACATTATTTTTTTTTAAAATTTAGTGCAAATTTTATTAAATAGGCCTCATTTACAAGAAATTATTTGTTTAATAACTTTTGATTGATAGCTCGAAATTGAGTGTCATATTTTTCAAAAGTTTATATTTTTTATTTTTCCATTCATTAGTCCTGTTTACATTGTAAAATGCACTAAAATATAAAGTGGCACATTCTAGGGGGGTCTCTTCACATTGGTTATGTTGCCTTTGCTATGGTTTATGGTGACATTTTAGTGGTGACTCATTTGCTATTTTATGATAATTTATTGAGGGAATATTCATTGTTTTACACGTACCTTATCTCTTTCATTTTTCAAAGATTAGAGGGTGAAGTTTGGTCAAGCAAGAGGTCAGACCTCCTCATAAACAACACAAACTTCCTTTGTCCTTCTTCTAGGTTGCATTTTCATCATTTGTTGCACTCATGGATGCATTTTCAGTTGAGTCTAATGTCCTATTTTTGAGTGTGCATTTGCACTAATATGGGGTTTCTTGTGCCATGGACCTTTCCTTGTACTTCATACATGCCCTATCTCGAATGCATTTTTGGTTGAGCCTGACATCCTTTTGCATGTGATTTGCATGTTGTTATTTTTTGATATTAGTCTTTTTCCAATGTGTTTACATATATGATGGTTCTTTTCTCCATTTACTATAGTCTTCCATCAGCCCATGACATGTATTAGTACTTTAACACACTGGTAGTTTGTGTCATGTCTTCTCAAGGCCCCTTTCTTAGTGCCTCACCTTCTTCTATGGGGACACTTTTTTGATCCCTTATTTTTAGATCACTTATCTTAATGGTTTATTTAGTAGCTCGATAGTCTCTTCATTTGGAGCTTTTTTGGTGAAGTCTAATATCTTCCTTGTCTCCATTTGGTGTTTTTTATGTGTGGATTATATTATACATGCACTGATTTATAAATTGCCATCAGGGGTTTGTTGATTCAACCTTGTCTACCTTCATGCATTTGTGTGCTCTATTTTGGGCACTTTTTCACTTCTTAAGTTGATTGTGTCTTGCATCACCACTATGGGCCATCCTCTTTGAGAGACCTTTTTTGTATCTTTGACACTAATTTTATGATAGTTAAAAATCTCTTTTAGCATGACATGGAGATATTTTGATGTATACAGTATTAGTTCGTTCGATCTTCGAATAGTGGATCCAAACCACTCATATAGATCTTTTTTATCCACTCCACCTAGTCAATAGTATGAGGGTTAGGATGTATATTTTGCTTCTTAGTGTTGAGTGTTCCTTACACATGAAGTAATCTTTTGTAATTTTGTCACCACTGATAGTCTTCTTGATTGAACCTATTCCAATGAAGCCTAGTGTCAGTTGTTTTTGTGATCGAGTAGTGGATTCAAACCACTCATAAAGACTGAGCTCTTTTATGACTTGTGAGTATTTGAAGTGAAAAATACTTTAGCATCATCTTTAGGGGGCTTTTATATCTCTATCTTCTTATTTTATTTCTTTTGGGGAGGAGTTTTTCCTATAGATTTTCTATCTTTTATCCACTTTATAAGAGTTATATTTTGCAATTATTTGAGTGTTTTTTAGATTTTTCCTTTGTACATGGGTATCTTATTCAAACACTTTCTTTTTTGGAACCTATATGAGGATTGTTACTTGACTTCATGTCCTTTTTGGTGATTCTTATATTGACACCAATGAGGTATCCCCACCAGTGACACTAGTGTGGTAAATCCACCAGTATTTTTACTCACTTCTCACCATCATATTGGAGGGTGTTCAAGCTATGCTTCCTCAAGTTAATCATTCTACCCAGTACTTTGGAACATAATGTTTATGTTCATTGATCGTTGGATTCAACACCATTCTTATTGTGACTTGACACTTACAATGAATCGACATCCACGTACTCCAACATGATAGATGACCTCCTTAGGAACACATGACTTCACACCAAATTCTCCATTCTTAACCCATAGACTCTCTTTAGTGGGAGGGTTAGATTATGTTATTACTCATGCTTGCTAGATTCTAGGTTATTTATTTATACCTAGTTTTGTCCTATGTGGGGAGTTGTCCCACATTACCTAGTTTAGCTTACATATTGATTTACCTTGACTATATAAGCAAGTGATCTACATTGTAATATACATGCTTTGTAATCCCTTTCAGATCTCATTATGTGAATAACAATTATTTTGTTTATAGCTGATTTTCTTTTTTGAGTGTATGCTAAAGAATCAATGACTATAGTAATGAGCCACTAAAGAGATATTGACTAAAGAGTTTTGATAACTCTTTCATTTCTAGCATTAAATAATAAATAAAATTATTAATTTCTATCATTGCTAGATTCTCAATTTGTTATTATGTAGAATATGCATTGTAATGTTGTTAGTGGTTTAACCATCAACCGAGAATCATGCCTTAAAGTTTGAACATGCTCTTATACCATATAATTATTATAATACCAAGGCCCATAATAAAAAATCTAATGAAAACTTATTTTAAGTATCTATCTGGCACTTTAATTATTATTTTATGGGTGGTAATGATTGCAAACATCCAAGATGTAATATGTTTACTATATTAAAACTCTTTTTCTATTAGAAGTTTAACTATGAATAAGAAAAGACCAATCTTGAAGACTAATCATCCTCATATTATCCTTTTTGTGCCTTAGTTATTGCAAGACCATCATGAGAAACAAGTATTATGGGAACTTATTTTAAGTATCTCTTTGATACTAGTTCTGTTTTATGGTCAAAATGTTAAAAATTATTCTACTTGCAATCAATTGTCATCCTATTTTTGTACAATATAGTATAAATATGAATTATACTCATAGTTATTTATGATAATTTTTATTGTTATACAACTCACCCTTTAAAAGATAAAAGTTTTAAAAATAAACTAAGTGCTAGTCCAACCCAACATATATAAACTTGATTGATGTGGTGTATTTGTATTTATTCTAGTGGGCAATGTCATTCCTACTTTACATTTTTCTTGTTATACATCTTAAGCTTCCAACAACTAATTTTGATAGTTAATAATTATTTTCATGGATTTTTTGGAGATCTATATTAGTTGTATCAACATGTATTGTCAATTTAACATCTACCACTTAGGGTAATGCATGCCATGATATTTGGAAATATGACTTTTTAGTTGCACTTACATGATTACTAGCTCAACACATATTGAATTACATATAGAGGTTGAAGACAATGAGACAACATATGCTATCATATAATGAATAAAGCATGGAGATTATACTTATATCTAATTATGGTGGTTTTGGAAATCTGGCTCTTAGTATATATTTACAAATATAATTTTCCTATTGAAAATGTTAATTTACAATCCATGTTCTAAAGTATATCTACTTGTGCTTCAATATAACCCATTTTATGAATTTAATATCTACCACATAGGCTAACTAATGTGCAATGTTATTTAAAAAGATGATTTTTGGTTGGAATTATATAATTACAAGCTCAACGCATATTACATTATTAAGTTGGAGGCTTATACAATGGGCAAGGCCTTGCAGATTCATCTCATGTCATGACAAAATTACATAATCCCTGATAAACAACTTGGTTTTGATTGGTGGAAGTTTGGGGGAGGTGGTGGTGTAGAGCAATTTGGTAGTGCATAGTAGGAAACAGATGTGAAGTGGTTTGTGTTCCCAAAAAGAAACAAAAACATAGTATATATACATTATATTAATGTCTTTTCTAGACATGGAGATAAACATCTATTTATAGTCTGTTGAAAGCGTAGAAGGGATTTCTGAGTCTGTTGAAATACTTGACTAAAATGGAATGTGATTGCACTTGAGTTGAAATATTTGAGATAAAAAGAATAGTGGTTGTGTTGCTCTTAGGTTGATATAAAGAAAACAAAAGAACATAAATTGATATGGAAATAACATTAATGTTGTTAGATGAAAAGGCTACTTCAGGAGCTTTGAACCCTAGTCGAATTGCAATTTACAAGCCATTTAGTGATTGATTTTATATTTCAATAGAGGGCAATGCCATGCTCTACTGTACTGGGCTGGGATAATGGTAGGAGCTACAATGGAACCACAGTTAGAAGGTAATTTTTTTTATCCCATGTGCATGACATAATTATTTTAAAGAGACAAGGGAGCATATAATAGAAAGGGGATGGGACAACTATGGAATTCATCAGGTTTCATTAGAATATCTAGGTAACTTTAATTGAAATCTTCTTCGATCTTTTGTATTTCAAAAATAAATGCCTATATTTCATGATTTTTAAAATCTGATAATCAAAAAGGGAAAAAAATAGCATGCTATAAAATGTACAACAATAGACTATTAAACATGAAAATACCATGTGGGTCCTTGACTTAAAGCTGCAATCTCATGGAACAGAAAGGGCCGCAACTCTTTTCAAGAATCTTGTCAATTCTGGTGTGTTGTGCAAATTTTAATACAAATTTAAATGTCTTAATAGTCATACATAATTGTACTCAAAGGAAAATTTGCATCTTCAAGTTGAACCACTTAGGTAAAAGGTATGGTAGTTGCATCCTGTTTGGCTTTTATTTTTTAGAATGAAGCACCACAAAAACTTGAAGCTTTAATAGGGGAGAGTGACCAATTATTATTAGAATGGGATCTAATTATTGTTTATATAATACTTATTTATTTATTACAGGCATTTCTTTGAGTTGGACCCTCAAAATGACCCGCCTTATATGCTGCCATCAAACTTATATGATGTAGTTCACAGGTGGGATAAGAAGGAAAATGTGTAGAGAATGATGAAAGAAAATGGAGTAAAAAAGACACCTACAAATATTCCTATTGGCAGGAGATCAGGGGTCAACAAGATAGGACTTTAGATTATGGTTTGTTCCCTTTGTGGGAAAATCTTATGTATTTGTGTTCTACTTTCAAAGTTAGTAGTAGATTTAAAGTGAAAATTAAATCATTCTCTATGGATCCCAGCTATTTTTCAACGAATTTTGCACCAGGGTAGATATTTTCAAGATTTTCCCCCTTTGTCTTTCTTTAAACGTGATTCAATATCAAACCACTTTATCAGCTGAATCAGTCATTTGCAACTTAGTGGGTTTATTCGACTTGGTCACGGAACTGTGATAAAAGTATGCATGGTCGAGTGGTTGAATGCCGAGAGAATCAAGTCTTTCAAATCTATACAAGAGGAAGAAGTGTCTCTCGCCATTTGTTCAGTGTGGGAGGTGTCTGGTTGGGGTACAATTCTTGTTATTCTCTTCAAGATCCTTTGCTCCCTTACATAGGTACTCATATGGAGAATTCTCTATGGTAAGAAATATTATTTTGATGAGGACCATCTAGTTGGCAGTGACAATGGCAAAGGCAAAGAAACAATATAAATGATATCACATAAAATAGTGGGAAAATTCAATGTTAAGGAACCTCCGACTTTTCTTGCACCATAGGGGCAATTGCTAATATATAAATATTGAAGACTAAGACAAAATAGGTATTATCATATAATGCACAAAACATGTTAATTATATTTATATCTAAGTGATGGCATTTATGTCCACATGTAAGAAACTGACCAAAATGCTAAAGAAATATAGTAAATAGATATTTTTAATTTTTTATACATCCTCATCTAATCAAAAGCTATCACAATAATTTAATAGTTGTATGATTGTAATTTTAAGTCTTACATAACCTTTATTTCATTTAGAAATAAAAATTAAATATAAAACATAAAACATAAAATACATTTATGATTTTTCAACATAATGAAACCTTTTAAAACTAAAAAGTGTTGGGTTGGAATAAATCTTGAACAATCAACTGCATATTTCAACAACACCACCTTTAGGTGCTCTTATTTATAAATATATGGAGAGAGAGGAGGGCTAGTGCCAACCGAATATAATATGCGTGACATTGGTACTTAGAAATGATGTTGCTAGTTTATAAAATTTACCGTAAATTAGTATTAGAATTTTTGGTCATAGAGATCTAGTGGAAGGCGGGGAGTTGGAATGGCATGAAGATGCACTGCCCTTGGCATGATAATATCATATACTTCTGACATATCTAACTTTTGTGGAGAGACACCTTTAGGAAGACTCCAATTGAAGCAGTGTATCAACCTTGCAAGGCCAAGATGGATCATGGACAAAGCTAAATTTAATCCCGGGCATACTCTCCTGCCTGAACCAAATGGTATCACATCAAAATCTTGACCTTTCACATCAATTTGGTTTCCCAAAAATCTTTCTGGCTTGAATTTATTGGCTTCTTCCCAGGCAATTGGATCCCTTGCAATGGCCCAAGCATTTACTATAACTTGAATCTTCCCAGGTATTTCATATCCGTCTATTGTGGAACATTCCATAGACTGACGTGGAAGCAACAGAGGAGCTGGTGGGTGAAGTCGCAGAGTTTCTTTCACCACTGATTGGAGATATTGAAGATGAGGCAGATCATGTTCTTCTACCATACGATTCAATCCTATTACAGAATCAACCTCTTCTTGAATTCTCTTCATTGTTGACGAATTTCTCAACAATTCTGACATTGCCCATTCCAACGTTCCTCCTGATGTGTCTGTAGCTGCAACCAATATGTCCTGAAAACAAAATTGTGATGTAAACCGAGAAAAAAAAAACAAAAAAAACATGACACTCAAAGGATAGCTCTCCTATGTTATCAGAAACTATCAATGTGAAATGTAAATGTAACTTTAAAAAAAAAAATGCAAAGGTTTGCATATAAGAAAAGTGTGTAAATATATATAAATTACATTCATTTATATAATTAAATCGTAAAAATGTAAATTATATATTTTTTCTCAATAAAAAAATAGGAATCAAAATATATTAATTCAGTCAGCGCATTTTTGAGTCGCAGAAAATAGGGGATTTTTGTAGCTACACAATAAATTCATCAATCAATCAAATTTTCAGATCTGACATATTTTTTATCCATAATTTGATAAAATAACAGACAAAATAACAGACAAAAAGTAAAAAGGGAATAAACATACCATGATGACATTCTTGATATTGTCTCGTGTAATTTTGATCTCCATGGAGTCATCTTCAGAAAACGAAAGCAGCATATCCACAAAGTCCTCACATTCCAAACTAGTGTTCCAATTCTTCCTCCTTTCAATGTGTTCATCCACAATTTTCTCCACAAACACATGAAAAATCTTAGTAAGCTCAGCTTGTTTTCGCCCAATCCCTTGCATATCAAGCCAACCCAACAGAGGAATGCAATTCCTGTAATTAATACCAGCTGAGAGAGCAAGCACTTCGTCCAAAACTTCCTTGAATACTCTTCCTCCCAGCTAGGCCTCGTTGCATTTCTTCCCAAATGACATTCTGCAGATAATATTATTAGTTAGAAAACCCACCTCCCTGGATACATCTACAGCACAGGGATTCACCACACTGTTAGCATAAGCTTTGTGTAGTACAGATCGTATCATGGAAGACACTTCTTGGGCTCTGAGGGATGCTAAGGACTTAATTCTCTTGGGGGAAAGGAGCTCCTGGATGATGAATTTGCGCATGAATTTCCAGTATGGGCCATATGGGGATAATGAAACTTTCTGAGGGCTTAGAAGGTGGTTATCGTCTCCCATTAGAGGACGGTTTGCAAATATGTGGTCCTGCGTTTTCAAGACTTTCTCAGCCAGGTGTGAAGATGAAATTACTACGGTTGGGAGAGAACCGAAGTAGAGGGTCATTATTGGGCCATATCTGTGGGCAAGGTTGGAGAAGCATCTATGAGGAAGATGGGATATAATATGAAGATTGCCTATGATGGGCAATGGTGTCGGCCCAGGTGGGAGATCGGATGTTTTTCTTGATTTTCGAAATACCAGGGCTGTAGTGAATAGGGCTATAAGCACGGAAATCCATGTAATAGTCAGGGATTCCATTGTTGCTAATATAAAATGGGCAATGTGAGGGCGTTGTAGAGCTTATTGCTTGAGGCAATGAAATGGGGAGAAAGGACCCCTATAAAAGGAGATATTTGAATCCTTTCCCCTGTTCAAATAAAATTAACCTTGCAAGAACACATGCAATTATTTTGTTCTGAAAAGCTAAGTAACAAAGTAAGTGATTTAAGGCGATTGCAATTCATAAAAGGTAGGCGGATAAGATTAGATTACCAATCACACGTCTCTTGGCCTACTTTTTCAAACCCTGTAGAGTAAATCTTACCTACAAAAATGTCGTGATGCATTGGATTATTAATGGTTACTGATGATGATATGCCATTTCTGTCTCTCTTATTCAAAGAAAGTTACGTGCTGATGTGTGATATATTATTTTAGTCTCCTTTATTATTTATAAATTATTAATTTTAGTACAGTTTGAAAAAAAAAGTGAAGGAACATTAGAAAAAAGATGCAAATTGATAATTGAGAGTGAATATGTACTGAAATGGTCACATTCATGTTTCGGCCTTTAGCAACTGGTGGTGTAAAATGTGCAAAAATATCAAGAAAAAATTGATACCAAAACTAAATTATATGTATCAAAACACAACATAGATCATGAATTGAATCTATAATGTTAATAGAAATGAAGGCAAGTCACATGCCATTGCAAACATTGAATTATAAAGGAAGCAATATTGTCTAAAAGAAATTTATTTTTGAACATTTTGGCTTCTCCTCTTGAATTAATGATTTTATTTCTTCATCAATAGTCTTTAGTTGCATATGTTTTTCTCCCATGAAACACGTCTGCATAATTATAACTTGGAAAGTAAAATAACTTCTAGAACATGCAAACATACTTTGAATTTCCATCGTATTAAAGGGATAAGTAGTAAACTCAACATGTAGATTAGTAATCTAAAATAATGACGTAAATACACTTATATTGTTCTCAATATATATGAAAAACATACAATATCCAACATGCAAGTTTTTGATATTAGTTAAAATAGTAACATGTGTGAAATAATATTACTGTAGGATTAAACATTCATATTATTTGTGTGAGATGCAACTCATATGGACCATCTAGGACTTGAACCTAGGACCTTCTATTTGTTATTGGAGTGCTCTACTAGTTAAGTTACTAAACTAAGCTACTGACCCCTCTATGGCCAACCCATCATCGGTCCAAGTGTGATTTATTTAAAACACCCCCCTTAAGCCACACTGCAAGTGCTTGGAGCTCCTACCCTAGTTCGCCACATGTTAGCTACAACTCATATGGACCGGTTAGGACTCAAACCTAAGACATTCCATTTGTTGTTGGAGTGTTCTACCAACTGAGCTACTGGCCCCTCTATGGCTAGCCCATCATCAATCTAGATGTGGCTTATTTCCAACAATTTGCTAGTGTTATTTGCTATTATTTACCATAAAATCCCTAGTTAACTTTCCTAGCAACTCAGCCTAAAGGAATATCTCCTTTAAATATATTTAGTTAGAATACATTTTCTATATTCCTCAAATATTTTGTTTCATAATTTTCATTCTTCTTATTTAAATGTTAGAAGATTAAATACATTTATATTGTTGTTACATCAACTGTAAACAGGATGCTAACAAGCCAAATCCACAAAACAAAAATTATCAACACGAAACTCTACCACCTTACTAACATTAAACTCTATCAACAAATAAAATGGTCACATACAAGATAGAGATGGTCTCTTGAGTAGAGGAAACATACAGTGCCATGTGACTGTGAAGTAAGATAACCAACATTAACACATATGAAAAAAAAATCTGATCCAAAACCAAATCATGGAGAAACATGAATGCCTGACAGAGCCATGCCAACCACATCTAGCAGCCAACTATTTATCATTTCACTATAATTTAGTGAGATGCAATTAATCAACCAACACTATGATTTTATAAAGTGAAACGTTGGCTTGTGCTTTCCATAAAGCAATTGATGGAAAAACTTGGGGTGTCCTCCCCTATCTTCTACCAAACACCGTGCAGCCAGGTGTGAAGATGAAATTATAATGGTTGGGAGGGAACCTAAATAGAGTGTCATTATAGAGCCATATGTGTCGGTAAGATTGGAGATACACCTGTGAGGAATATGGGATACAATATGAAGGTTGCCTATGATGGGTAATGGTGTCAGGTTGGAGGGAAGATTAGATGATTTACTTGGATTTTTGAAAAACCACTTGAGGTTGAAATGAATAGGCCTATAAGTAGGGAAAATACATGTAATAGTTAGGGATTCCATTATTGCTAATACAAAATGGACACCATGAGGCCCTTATAGAGATTATTACTTAAGGCAATTAGAGGGTGGGAAAGAATACCCTATAAAATAGGATAATTGAATCATTTCCCATATTCAAATAAAAATGACCTTCCAAGAACACAGACAATTATTTTGTTCGAAAAATATAAGGAATAGAGTATGTGTTTTAACATGATTACAATTACAAATCCCCTATATTTATAAGACACGTGTCTTGAACTAATTTTTCAAACCCTAGAAAGAGTACCAATAGGTGCATGTAAAGTTAATATTTGAAAGGAAATCTTACCTCACCTTATCAATAGATTTTTGTGGGATCATTGAAAATATTTTTAGTGACTCTCCCCAAACAAGTTCCATGATACAATTTTAGTCCCTCTAAATAAAATTTATCTATAGATGTGTGATATGTTTTTTTAATCTTGAGTTATGTATTGATCTGTGATATGTCCATTTAGTCTTTCTTATTAAAAGTTATGTGTTTATATGGTAAGGGCAGAATGTTGGGAGACAAAAAAGGCCCTACTCATGGACATGTTTTTTCTAATTTAACAAATCTCAACTTATGTTTTTTATTTGAGATGGCTACACTAAAAATTTGAATATGATAAAAGAATATGAATCATAGCATTTCGATTCTAGTTTTCGAGACACTATTTTTTTTAAAAAAATTTGTTAAGTTTAAGCAAGTCAACATCTAAGTTTTGAAGAGGAAATGCTTTTTTAGAACAACATAGAAAATAGCCAACTTATTATCCCTCATTTTTTAAGCATCATTTAATATTGGTTGAAACCCTTTAGTGAAAATTTAGATAAGATCATCTACATTGGGAACTATATTATATTAAAAAAATCCCATTAGAAATTGCCTCATATCCTTTGTTTTTAACAAGAATTCCCAAAATTAAGGGATAAATACCAAGTCTTGCATTTAGTTTTCCAAATATGGCATAGCTTGATGCTAGGCCTTAAAAATAGGCCGAATGAGGTGAGGGGTTAAGACCTAATCCAACTCCCACATATTACTGATGAGGAGGTTTTGTTCTGGTGATTTTATCCCAATTTAGTGGTGATAACAATACACTTTTGTTTAAGAGATAAATTGCATCCCTTGTAACTTAGTCATGAGACCATTTATTATGTTGAACTTGAATTAGAACTTGTAGCACTTGGTCAAGATCTGTGAATTCCATGTTGAAGGCTATAATTGGTCCACATGTTCGGCCATATAAACCTATTCAGATGATGATATCAACACCATGTTATTTTTTCTCTATTTTTTTCCACCTTTAATATGCCATAACTTTCACATAGGATGTTCGCTTGATCTCATTCAAATTGCATTAAAAACCCTCAAAAAGATCTTAGATGTACAAACATTTTTAGGAATATTTAATACCATATGATTTGGTATTTGGTGTATATCCTATCATATCACTCCTGGCAACTAAAAATCTTTTGGACCACCAAAAGTTTGATTTCATACATGAAGGTACCCATTTATAAAGTTATCTCTCTTATGTCAATAAAACCTTCTTCCCATAACTCATCAAGTAACTCAAGAGAAAGATAGTCAATATAAAGAACACTCGCACCTTGATCCAAGACCATAGGAGACTCAATCATCTCTTTGGGAGGCTAATGTTTTTATCTCTTTTAGAGGTTGACTATCCGAACTGAAACCTACCAAATGATGTTATATCACTCTTGGTATTTTGGTTTTCTTATTTCCAGATTCTCTTAGCCACTTCAATGCATAGATTTTAGGCTAAGGTGAATATCTCCCATTGGGAAATAATATTTACATTCTCCTTGCTGCTCAACATTCCCAATAATGGTAGAAATTTACATTGCATAATAAGTAAGTGGTGTTATATGATGCAGAAGCATCTACATACATCTTCATAAAAGACATAATTACATTGGGATGCAAGTCATGTTTGAATTCAAATTTCAATTTATTGTATTTTCCCTCCAAAATGTTATTAAAGAGGAATAAATGTAAATATTAAAAGTAAAAGTACAAAGGAGGGAACAAGGGTGAAGCAGGTTGAAAGGAATCCCCACGTTGGGAGTTTGTTGAGAAAAAGTGGAGGAGATGGTTGAAAGATTTCAACCATAAGATATTAGTTGAGATTATCTCTCAACGTAGATATTAGCTTAGAAAAACTCTCCTTTCTCATTTCAAAGCCCAAGTTGGCATAGGAGACTCTTTCAAAAGAATAAGATATGCGTTGATATGATAAGAGGAAGGACCTGAGAAGAGGGACATAAAAGGAAAGAGCGAGAGGATCTCCTTTAGGGAGAGGAAGAGCGACGAAGGCCATTCAGCCTGTATTATCCTATTTGAGCCGAGGTGACAGGATTGTGCATCCAAGCCTGAGTAAAGGGAAAGGAGTCTATTTTGGCTAGGCTGAGCAGTGTCTTCCTCTATATTGTCTTTGGCCATGGAAGAGAGCTGACTAAAAGTTCATTACACACAGTTCAGAAGGAGGGCACAAGTGCAAGTGCAACAGACTGATTATGGAGTGGAGCTAAAGGAGATGGCAAGTGCTATCATGAGATTTGGGAAAGTCTTGGAGCAGTTTGGATTATAGCAAAAGTAGAAGATGAAGCAAAGGGTGCCAAAATAGTGGGTGCTTCATGTGTTATTGGCATTGATATTTATTCTAACAAATTTAAGATTGCTAAGGATTTTGAAGTCATAGAGTTTGTGAATCCTAAGGATCATGATAAACCCATTCAGCAGGTGCTTGTTGATATGACCGATGGAGGTGTTGATTACAGCTTTGAGTGTATTGGAAATGTTAGTATAATGCGAGCTGCTCTCGAGTGCTGTCATAAGGTTGGGGAAACATCTATTATTATTGGCATTGTAGCCTCTGGATAGGAGATTTCTACTTGACCATTTTGGTTGGTTACAGGATGTGTATGGAAAGGCACTGCTTTTGATGGCTTCAAGAGTCGTTCTCAAGTGCCATGGTTTTTTGACAAGTACATGAAAAAGGAGATCAAAGTGGATGAGTAAATTACACACAATTTGACACTAGACCAAATCAATGAAGCATTTTATCTGATGCATGGTGGGAATTGCTTACAGGTTGTACTGAAGATGCATGCCACTTTAGGAAATCTATAACAGCATTAAATTCTATGTTGAAACCATAAGTGCTACATATATGGTATATTTGAAGCCAAGTAAGACAAAAATAGAGTCGATGGTTTAAAGAGATCTTCTAATTGATAGATGGCAGTAATGTAGTGTACAAGAGTTTGTCAAGAGAATCAGACATTCATTTGCAAGATTAAACCTGTAAACAGGGCCGTTTGGATGTGTGAGAATTGTGTTTGGAGTCTACAACTAGACTTTGATAAAGAGATCATTGGTCATGGACGCACGATATGTATCGCTTATTTTTACAGCCCCAACCTCTATTATTTTATTTCCTTCTATTGTGTGGAAGACCTTCTAGCCATAGGCAGAGGTTATAAAGTCAAAATGAAGGACAATATTTGATCCAGTGCATTCAAATTCTCCATTTCTCAAAGCTTTCTAGATTCTACGGACTCTGTAGGTTCATAACTACGGACTCTGCAGGATCATTTTTATGATCTTTTGTTGATGAATATCAGTCTGAGGACAATGCATCAATTTTGGTATTAGAGCTTGAAGCTCTTGGGATTTGGATCAAGTTGTTACAGGATTTGAAAAAAGGATCAGCAGGATAAAGTGTTAGAAGACCCTGTGGAAAAAAAAGGTATGAGTAACTTTGATATTTGATTTGAGTTTATTGTGTTTGAGAAGTAAACAGGTGAAGAGGAAGGCTTAAAGCCATTGAGGCTTAAGAGGAGAAGAAGCCAAGGAAGGCTTAGTGAAGAGCCAAGAGAAGCTCTAGAAGAAGAGCATAGTGAATGCTCAAGAGGAAGATCGAAAGCAAGGTAAGCTTGGATTTGTGATTTGTGTTTTTTGAAGTGTTGTATAAAGAGTTGTTGTAGGAATGAGAAAAAGATCAAAAGACTAGGATGCAAAAGGCCTAGGTGAGATCAAAGAGATTGTCAAAAGACTAGTCAAGGAGAAAGGCTTGGGTGAGACAAGTGGACCTGAAGGGATCAAGAGACCAAGGTGGAAAAGACTTGGGTGAAGATCTCAGAGATGGAATTATTGTTGAGAAAAGAGCAGAGCAGCAAGGTATATGAGGGCACCAAGAAGAAAGCAAACATCCAAAATAAGAAAGGTATGAACAATATTGAAATTGATAAAGAGATTGCTAGTTTAAAAAGAGATTTAGCTAAGATTAAAGATGAATATGGGTCTTGAATGTAGCTGAATAAGCAAGCATGGGTATGGCCAATGAGGAAAAGGTTGAAATGGCCAATTGATCTCCTAGTGAAGAGGAGAAGAAGGCAAAATGAGATTGCCATGAAGAGAGAAGCCCATAGAGGAAAGAGTATGAATAGGTTGCCAAGTGAGCAACAAGAGAAAGAAGTTGTGAAGAAGGTTCTCATTGTGGAGAACCAGAGAAGAAAAGAAAAAAAAGATGAAGTGCCAGGAAGAGCACTTGAAAAGATAAGAGTGTTGGTGAAGAGAACACTCATGGAGACATTATGGTCACCTTTTTTTATTTCTAATATTGTCTTTGAGTGGGTAAATGCAGGTATGAGCAGCCTTATGAAGGTCAAGAGAAGGGCCTTGAAGAATGAAGAGATTGGTGCAAGAGAAGACACCAAGTACACAAGTGAATGTGTAAGAGAAAAGAAAAAGTTTGCTGTTGTTGATAAGGAAGAAGAGATGCATTGGTTAATGCATGAGGAAGGTGTTGAGGAATCCATACAAGCAAGAGAAGAGATGGAAGATGAGGATGACTTCCACGATGCCATTGAAATCCAAGAAGAGGCAAAAGAATAGCCAAGAACAAAGGAAAAAGAAAGTACAGATAATCAAGAAGCTATGCAAGTCAAAGAACTAATGGAGCAGCCCATTAAGGAGGTAAAGGTGAATTCCAAAGTTGATTTTTCTTATTTTTATAAGTATGAAACTGTTGATATGCATGTTAAAGAAGCAAAGAGAAAGATGAAGTTTCCAATTAATCATGGATATGTGATGCCTAAATGGTGGAAGAAGCAAAATCCCAAGCAACAGGAAGTGCTGGTACAAGAGCATGGATGCAGGATGCCTACATGGTTTGAGAAGACAAATGATAAGAAGGAGAAACAAGTATGGGTGCCTAAGAAGGCAAAGAGAGAAGATGTGAGTGTTGAGACAGCAACACCAAGAAGTCAATGGAAGAGGATTGAAGGTGATTCCAGTAGCCAAGAGAATAAAGGTGAGATGGTGAATATGGAAGAGGCATTCCATGAAGACAGGATGCTTAAGAGGTATATCAAAGAAGTAAAAAGTAAAACAATTATTTATGATGATGTTTTTGAATCCTTCAATGATATTTTCATAAGAAATGAAAAATGGAAAGTGGCTATGTGGACTAATATGCAGCAAGGAGAGAATTCCAAATGGTTGGTTAATAAGGAAAGGGGAGAGTATGTAGCAAAACAATGCCTCATTGAAAACAAAGAACAAACAAGATGGCTTCAAAGAGAAGTTGAAGAGAGTAAGGAAACACAAGGTAAGAGTGCTTCAATTTTATTTGATGAGTATATTGAAGAAGTTGGTTTATGTGAAGACAAGCTAAGAAAAGATGAGATAAGAGGTAAAGGGCAAGTAATCCTTAAGAAAGAAGGACCCATGTTTGATGAAGAGAATAGTGAGATAGATGAGATCTTACTAAAGAAAGAGTTGAGAATGTTGGAGGAGCTGTTTGGTCATTCAAGAGAGATGAATGAAGGTAAAAGCCATGGTGAAAACACCATTGGTAATAATGAAGCAAGAAAAGAGCACACTAAAGAGGTCAAGACAATTTTGATCAAGGAGCAAGAATGTGAAGGCAGCCAAGAGGCTTCATGGCCTAAAGATTTTGATTCTAATGTGGCTTTGAAAGTTTTGTATGCAGGTATGAAGGTTGATAAATTGAATGACATACATGAGTCATTAGAGAAGCTCACAAAACAAGAAGAACAATAAGAAGATCTAGAAGACATGTATGAAGATGAAGAAGCATAGAAGCGGGAGATGGCAGCTGAGAAAGAAATGAGAAGAAGGACATATCTAAAGAGGAAGAAAAGCAAAATGAAGGACAAAGACTTCCAAACAAAGACAAGAATTGGTATTGGCAAAAAGAACTTGGGATCCAGGGATAGAGTGAAGACTAAAACATTGAGGAGATATCTCATTTGAACTAAGGTTCAAATTGTTTCTAGAGGGAGAGTATGATGCAAGGGCATCTACATACATCTTCATAAAAGACATAGTTACTTTGGGATGCAAGTCATGTTTGAATTCAAATTTCAATTTATTGTATTTTCCCTAGAAAATGTTATTAAGGAGGAATAAATGTAAATATTAAAAGTAAAAGTAAAAAGGAGTGAACAAGGGTGAAGCGGGTTGAAAGGAATCCCCTCCCCACGTTGGGAGTTCATCGAGAAAAAGTGGAGGAGATGGTTGAAAGATTTCAACCATAAGATATTAGTTGAGATTATCTCTCAACTTAGATATTAGTTTAGAAAAACTCTCCTTTCTCGTTTCAAAGCCCAAGTTGGCATAGGAGACTCTTTCAAAAGAATAAGATATGTGTTGATATGATAAGATGAAGGACCTGAGAAGAGGGACGTATAAGGAAAGAGAGAGAGGATCTCCTTTAGGGAGAGGAAGAGCCACGAAGGCCATTCAGCCTATATTATCTTGTTTGAGCTGAGGTGACAAGATTGTGCATCTGAGCCTGAGCAAAGGGAAAGGAGTGTATTTTGGCCAAGCTGAGCAGTGTCTTCCTCTATATTGTCTTTGGCCATGGGAGAGAGCTGACTAAAATTTCATTACACACAATTCAAAAGGAGGGCGCAGGTGCAAGTGCAACAGAGTGATTATGGAGTGGCACTGAAGGAGACGGCAAGTGCTATCATGAGATTTGGGAAAGTCTTGGAGCAGTTTGGAATATAGCAAAAGTAGAATCTGAAGCAGACGGTGCCAAAACAATGGGTGCTTCACATGTTATTGGCATTGATATTTATTCTAATAAATTTAAGATTGCTAAGGATTTTGGATTCACAGAGTTTGTGAATCCTAAGGATCATGATAAACCCATTCAACAGGTGCTTGTTGATATGACCGATGGAGGTGTTGATTATAGCTTTGAGTGTATTGGAAATGTTAGTATAATGTGAGCTGCTCTCGAGTGTTGTCATAAGGTTGGGGAAACATCTGTTATTATTGGCATTGCAGCCTCTGGACAAGAGATTTCTACTCGACTATTTTAGCTAGTTACAGGACGTGTATGGAAAGGCACTGCTTTTGGTGGCTTCAAGACTCGTTCTCAAGTGCCATGGTTTGTTGACAAGTACATGAAAAAGGAGATCAAATTGGATGAGTACATTACACACAATTTGACACTAGACTAAATCAACGAAGCATTTCATCTGATGCATGGTGGGAATTACTTGCGGGTTATACTGAAGATGCATGCCACTTTAGGAAATTTGTAATAGCATTGAATTCTATGTTGAAACCATAGGTGCTACATATATGGTATATTTGAAGCCAGGTAAGGCAAAAATAGAGTCGACGGTTTAAAGAGATCTTCTAATTGATAGATGATAGTAATGTAGTGTACAAGAGTTTGCTGGGAGAATCAGACATTCATTTGCAATATCAAACCTATAAACAGGGCCATTTGGATGTGTGAAAATTGTGTTTGGAGTCTACAACTAGACTTTGATAAAGAGATCGTTGGTCATGGACGCACGGTATGTATCGCTTGCTTTTACAGCCCCAACCTCTATTGTTTTATTTCTTTCTATTGTGTGGAAGACCTTCTAGCCATAGGCAGATGTTATAAAGTCAAAATGAAGGACAATATTTGATCCAATGCATTCAAATTCTCCATTTCTCAAAGCTTTCCAGATTCTACGAACTCTGCAGGTTCATAACTACGGACTCTGTAGGGTCATTTTTATGATTTTGTGTTGATGAATATCAGTCTGAGGATAGCGCATCATTATAACTAGTCACCACTTGTACAATTTTACCTTCTAGGGTCTTAAAATCAAGTTCAACATATATGGATTATAAACACAATTTCATTTACAAATATTTCCCAAATTAGGGTATTTAGAAAACATGCATGCAATAATTACAAATACATTGAAAAAACATATTTTAATGAAATAAAATGAATGCCAACATGCATTCATAAAACAATAGTGTTATTATTGTGTGTTAATCAGCATATAATCACTTCTCATGTTGATTTTAAGCCACTTAATCTCCATCTTGGAAGTACACTTCAACTTATCAACAAGTCTCTTAATTATTTTCTAACTTGGATAACCTTTATTTGAAGTTATCTCTCAATGGAGTGCCTCTTTACCCATCTTGCCAAATTCTACAAGATGTGGTAAGAAAAACATGCTAACAATAATTTCAACATGAACATGAGAATATAAAATAGAAAATGATAAAACCTATTATACTAGGGATGCTCATAATGTGTTTCTCAATTTAGATGTCTACTCCATATTTACCCTTAATGAGTGGTCTACCTCCACACTTGCTTATAAAATGGGGTTAGTTTCCTTCATGGTTATTCAAACATGAAAACCCAAAAAGTGATTTGGATATGATACATAAGCATTCTAAATTTAGATATGAAAATATGTTATCCATTAAAATAAATAATTTCTTACAGATCTATTCTGGTTGATTCTCCTCTTTGGCTTGCTCCCTCTTGATATGATCTTCTATAGATAAATGGGATTATCCATAATCTTCATTTTATATTATTAGTTCTTGACTAAATCTTTCATGTGCTACCTCTTGATTTGTAGGGGTTTGAAAAACTTACTTACTTGTATGTTATTGCACAACTTCCTTATTGCATGTATTTGGAATAATTTGTGGATAAAGCTTCCAACATTTGTCATTGCAATGGCTTCTCATACTAAAATGATTGAAATAAATATTTCCCACTTTCCTGGACAATAATCCTTACTTGCCATTCTCCACATTTTTAGATGGAGAGTGGTATTTACAATGATTCACCTTCCTATTGAAGGACATGGTCTTCTTTAGGATGGACTTTCTCTTCCAACACATGGCTACAAAATGATTATTAATTCCACAAAAAGAAAATAGATATTCATACCAATTTTTTTTTGTGTTTTAGGGCCATTCTTCTCATAATTAAAGTAAATGTGGAATAATTATGCTCTCCATACCTTTTAGGGTCATCCTTTATGAAATTATGATGATGGGAAGATGTATTACCACCTCATTATGGATGTTCATATCTATTTGAGATAATTTACATTCTTGTTGGATGATTTTCCCATGATTGAAGGATGCCCCTTTATTGATTCCATCTTGAATTCACTCTCACCTTCATGGAGTAAAAGTATGCCTTTTCCTTGTATGAGCTATTTTTAAGAGCTAGTGGCTTGAATTATTTTATTTTTGAAGCATGTCTTACTTCAGTGGTCTTGGATCAGTCTCCAACCTCTCCTTTGCCACTTAAAAACATCGAAATTACATAACAATGTCTTTCCTCAACCCATATGAGATTAGTCATTCCTTGGAAATCGATGTTAAGGCTCTTTCCATCAAAACCCATATTGATTAGTAACTTGGAACTAATACACTAAGTATGTTTCACAAATTCACCAAAAGAAGCATCTACATCTTGATGGGAAAATAGAGAACATAGTAAACTACTTACTATGCATACCTTAGTCATGGTTTTTACATCTATGGTAGAGGATGGTCTCCTTTGCATGGTAGACTCTTATTTATCCTCTAATCCTTCACCATCATATAAATTTTCCAAACTCTTTCCCTTGACATGCAACTCAAGTTGCAACACTCAAATGGTTCCCATGAGACATTCTCCCTAGATCTCTTTACCTTGAATATCTTGTATCTCATCTTCTAAAGGCTACAATCTTTTTCTTAATGTAGTTATCCTCTTAAATCTATCAGTTTATGATTTAAAGATCTTGAAATCTTTTTATCTTTAGAGCTTTGCCCATGGTTATACTTTTCTAACTAAGAATCCTGCACTTCCAAACTACAAGTGGAACAAATGGAAGAATCTAAATTGGAAAAGGTGTTATTAGACCCTATGAAAAATTATTCTGATACCAAACTTGATCCAAAAATGGTAGTTTATCCACAAGTTCACTAAAATCCTAGTTTGTGGATACTCTAATGACTTTATCAATTTCTTATGTTTTTAATTGAAAATTGGAGTAAGTGAATAAAATTTAGTATTTAATAATTAAAAGTGAAATAAATTACTAAAAAATAGAGACAATTAAAAAATTGAATTGATAACAAAATTCACTCAAAAATTGGGATACATATTTGGGCCCACGCAAAATATGAAATGGTCAATTAAAATTGTGAAAAAATACCATTTATTACATCAAATTATCCCAATAAGGGGGTCTCAATTTGTAAACAAGTGTTTGTATCCTCTAGGAAGTCTGTCTCTGGATCTAGTTCTAGATTTGAGCCAAGCTCCAGATTTAGCTCTAGATATGGCTCTGGATTTGGATCTATTGGAATATCTCTTGCTTGTCCCTACCAAATGAGTGGCTACATAAGTTTGTTGTAATGTCTCTTGGAGGTCTATGAAATGGATCTTTCCTTGTAATTTCTATTCTATAAAGATATGAAAACAAACTTACTTTGCTCCCAATAAGGGGATAAAAACTCTTTGTAATGTCTATAGGAGATTTGTGTAATAGTATATTGGCCTTCAATGTGATAATCCTGTAATATTAGACATAGAAATTTTGCTTTCTCCTCTTGTTCTACATTACAAGGGATTAAAGATTACAAGATTTATTATCTATAATAAATTAAAATATTAAGCCTATTATAATGTTTTCTAGGCTCTTAATTTATGGGTTAAAGCCTTATCATTTTGCATATGGTTAGGGATTTAAATCACCATGGAATATGCCTCATATCCTTTGTTTTTGGAAAGAAATCCCAAAATTAAGTGATAAATACAAAGTCTTGAATTTAGTTTGACAAATATGGTGTAGCTTATTATTATGGTGTAGCTTAGAATTACAACACATTATGAAAATAGGCTAAGTGAGGTGAGGGGTCAATCCCTACTCCAACTTCCACATATTAGCTCATGAGGAGGATTTTTTTGGAACTTTGGATAATGTTTTATCCCACTTTGGTGGGGATAACAATCAAAATATGTTTAAGAGATAAATTTCATCCCTTGTAACTTGGTCATAAAGCCATATATTATGTGTAAATTGCATTGGAACTCATAAAAATTAGTGGAGATTTGTGAATGCCATGTTTTAGGGTATTATTGTTCCATGTGTTAGGTTATATAGGTTCAATCAATTGATGATGTCAGCGCCATGTTATTTTTTCCCATGTTTGTTTCTACCTTCAATATATAATAAATTTTACATACAATGTTCATTTGACACCATTAAAATTGCATTGGAAATCTCTCAATGAGCTCTTAGATATGTATAAAGTTTTGGAAATATTTGAGAACATCTAATTTCGTCTTTAGATGAGACTCTCCCATATCATTTATCATAAAGATAAATACTAAATTCATTATTTCATTCTATAATATGAGTTTAGTCATAAATTTTAAAAGCTTATGACAAATAAAGATGTGTGTAAATGTTTACACTAAAAATTTCTATAAAACAACCATTAGAGTGGGTAATGTTGATAATATCTAAAGGTATGTAAATAAATTGTGCATTATAGTTCAAGATGAGTTTAATATGATCTGATATGTGCACTAAACATGGAATAGTTTTTTTTATTCAAGAAACAAGGAACATCATGAGGAAAATAAAAATTCATGCATAGATGTAGACAAGGAAGTGGAAGTGGCAAATGTTATTCTATGCAAGAAGGGGAGACAAGTACTTCTCATACTAATGATTCTAATTCTAAAATAAGTAAAGGAAATTTTAGAGATAGAGGATCCTATGGACATAGTAGAGGACATATATTCCATGTTACATGTTTTGGATGTGGTGAGACTATACATAGAGCATTTGAGTATTTGCATATACATAATGAAGATGGTAAGATAGTTAAATTTACAATAGTTCAAACTAAACCTGTTGATGAGTAGAATGTTGTATCTATTCATAATATATATGAAACAAAATCCTCATGATGAAGTGGATGTTGTGGAAACCTTTAAAATAGGATAATAATCATGCATAGAGAAAGAATTTATTTATAACCATTTGTAAGTTTGGATGTGAGTGTTATAATTTGATTTTTGATAGTGGTAGTAAATATGATAATATTATTTGGAAATAAATAATAGGTGGGAATGGTCTAGAGATAAATTTACATCCAAATCCATATAAGATATCATAGTTTGTAAAGGGACATCAAGTTTATAGTGAATGAGAAATGCATAGAAAGTTTTAAAATTTGGTACATATAAAGATGAAGTATTATGTAATATAATGCCTATGGATGTTTCTTATATTTTTCCTGGAAGGTATTGTTAGTTTTATCATAAGGCACATCATGATGTTCATGAAATAGATACATATTGAAGAAAGATTGAGTGACACACACTTCAAATCCATTGAAGAATAAGTGTGAATAATTGGAAAATAATCCAAAGGTTTTGATAATTTTAGCTAAGTAATTCTAAAAGAGATGAGCAAACAAATATGGTTAGCTATAACCCCTATGCCACACAATTTGCGATCATAATAGAAGGAAAATATTAAATACTTCCAAAAGAGTTGATAAAAATGATAAATGGATTTTTAGAAAATTTCTCAAATGATCTCCCATATGGATTTATTAAAAAAAAATCATCAAAATTTTGAATATGATTTTCTGGAGGCAGTTATTATAAAAATGTTGGAAATGTTTGTGCTACATTTTGTATAAGGACTCATTTTTTGGGACACTTGTGTGGTCAATATAGGGAAAATTTTAGTGGTCTATATTAAAAAATACTTGGATTTCACTCAGTGAATCAATTTTGTAATGGTGGTGAATTAGGTTGGAAGGCATATAATAGTGTAAGAAAATTATGAGGTGGCACGTGGTGAATACAATTTGAGAAATAAAAACATCCCAAGATCTAGTAAGAATAAAAATATGCAGTCATCTAACTACACTATGTAGTCACCCAACTGCATGACTCATACACTTGACTACATGATGTAGTTACCCAATTACATAATGTAACTGTCTGACTGCATAATGAAGCCACCCAACTACATGATGTAGCCATAAGAATTGGTTATGATGTAATTTTTAAAAAAATTTATACATAACTTACATCAATAAAATTGGATGATGCATATTTTCATCAAAGTAAACATTTTTGACCTAAACATTGACACAACATGCATCATTAAAAAAACCACTAAATTAGAACAATTTTTTATTTTCAAATTTATTGTGGATGTGCTTACCATAATTTGTGTCAATAAAAATCATTGACATAAATGTTTCCCTAAGGCTCAATAAAAATTTAATTTTACCCTAAAAAATATCACAAATTAATGAAAATAGACTAGTGATTCCATCTTGAGCTCATCTCTTTAAGGATTCCTTTGTTTGGGTATTTTGCACAATTTCCAAGTTAAGCAAATTTTATTTGGCATTTATTTAGAGATAATATTATTTTTATCTCTAAACATCTAAGAATCCTATTATTTTAAATAACTATCTTATATCTTATACTTTTTCAATTAATTAGAAAGTTGACATGTTCATCTCTATGTGTCTTTAAATCCAATATCAAGAAAAGAAAGTTGTTATCAATTTTCAAGACATGTAGGATCTCATCAAGCATTGGTGAGCACATTGTGAATCATGTGAAATATCCCACCTTATATCCAAATTGAAGGTTATCCTCTTATAATTCCTTGATAGCATTGGATCCTCTCACATAGTCCCTTCTTGTTCCCCCTTACTGCTTAGTAAGGTGGTTGGAGTTTTTCAGTTTGTCAAAAAAAATTGTTGGAATTTTTAGATGTGCCTCTGAGATCAAAGGGGGAAATGAATAGTGTGTTGGTTTATCCTCCATTTATATGGATATTTTTGTATCCTTTTACTATCAATATAAATTATTAGAAAGATGAGTGGGTGGTAATGAATCCTCCATTGGTTGAACACGTTCCTAGGACTTTCTTCTTTTCAAAAATGATTTGTGTCCTCATTGTAATGTTGTTTCATGTGTTTGAATATACCCTAATATTATTTTCTCCATGATTTAACTTATAATATTTTTAGACTTATTTTATAAACAATAAATGTTAGTAAAACACATTTTAATTATAAACCATCTATTATTTGTAATATCTATATGTTTTAATTAATAGATATACAAATAACTTTAAAATGACACATAACCAAAAAAAAATCAAATAATTAATTGATGATGATGACAAATATTATAATAAATTATATAAATATATAATGAGTTTCCAAATTCTCACACAATAAGTACCTAGATTTTAATTATTAACAACCCAAAATATTTTTGTAAATTGCCAATTTTCCAACATTATTTTATTGGAGAATGAAAATTTATGATTTTAAAACATTATGTAACATTCTTTTAGATATTGAAAAATCAACTACATATTTTAACAATAACACCACCTCAACATTACAGTGGTACAAACTAGTTTACAAACATTACCTAGAATTGGTGATTGGCATGAAGATGCACTACCCATTTCATGGTCATACTATATGATTTTAACATATAAATTTTTTGTGGAGAGACACCTTCAAAATGAATATAATTGAAGACTCCAATGGTAATTCTATATATAATGAATTAAATCTATAATGTTAATAGAAATGAAGTAATAAACCCAAAAACTATCAAGACAAATAAAATACCAATAGGCCAAGATCTTGAAATAATAACTAAGAAATGATTCATATTGAATGAATTGAAATATTTAAAAACCCACAACATGCTTAAATAAGCCTCAAATAAGAAATTAGAGTTAACATGCAAAAATTCAAAAAAAAAGAATCTAAAAAAAATGTCTAATTTTTGCAACCACTATTTATATTAAGTTTCACACGCAAGTGCACATGGCTCTAAAAATTTATTGAAATAAAATAAATACTAAAATTATCCTATGGGAAGAAATTAAACTAAATTTGACATTCATTCCTATAAATATATATTTTCTAAAAATATAAAATTATCAAAAAAATCATTAAATGTTATTTTGGACCCTCAAAGGATCACGTTTGGCCTCCAAAAAATATCAAAATAAAATATAATTAGATAGATCAGCTTAGGTCACACTCATACTTTTTGAGATGGTCATTTTGGCATGTGGAAGAGCTTAAATGGAACTATGGGTCAAAAGTTATGGCCTCTAAAAGGTTGGCCTATTTTTTCTACATCATTCCCTCTAGTTGAAAACAACTCAGCTCTGATGAGTTGCCCTGATTATACTACTATAATTTATCTTTATCAATCTTATTCAGCTCCCATTCTATAATCAAAGTGTTGTCTTCTTTCTATAATCCTTCCCACTTCACCAAATACCTATTATAATTCCCTTGCCTTGTGCTCACTATTTTCATATCCAAAACCTACATTATTTTCCCCTTCTTTTTCTTTTGAACCTGCTGCTCCAAATTTACCTCTTCATCTTTGTCACCTTCCTCACCTTCCCCATGAAATTCATATAAATATAAAACATTAAATACTAAATATATATCAAAATTATGTGGTAAACTTACTTCATATACATTATCATTGATTTTATTCACAATTCTGCATGGCCCAATTTTCTTATACTTCAAATTATTGTACGTGACTTTTGGAAACCTTTATTTCCTCAAGTAAACCATTACTAACTATCCTTATTCAAATACTTTCACTCTTCTTTTGACATCTCCTGTTGCTTTATATTTCTCATTAATTTGTTGTAACTTTCTTCTTACTCCTTGAAACTACTGCATATGCTCTGCAAATGCTTCTGCATCATCACAAATTTGATCTACAATATGTAACTATACCAAATATAAAATACCCATAGGATTTATCTCATAATCAATTTGAAAAGGTGACTTTCCTATTGATCTATTCACTGAACTGTTATATGCAAACTCAGCTTGTGGTAAATCCAAGTCCCATTATTTGGGCTTCTTTTCCACTATGCATCTTAATAAATTTCCCAAGCTCCTATTCAAATTCTTTGTCTATCCATCTGTTTATGGGTGATATGCACTATTGAATTGTAGCTTAGTACCCATCTTCTTCCACAAAGTCCTCCCAAAATGACTTAAGTTTTTTGTGTTCCTATCTGATGTAATAGTTTTTGGAACACTATGCAATCTCATAATATCTTTAAAAAATAATTCTATAACTCTAGAGGCATCATTGGTTTTATTACATGCAATGAAATGAACCATTTTAGAAAATATGTCTACAACAAAAAAATTAAATCATTACCTCTTTGTGTATTTGGCAATCCCAACACAAAATCCATACTCAAATCTATCCATCATCCTCTTGGAAGTAGTAATGGCATGCATAGTCCAGTATTTTTTACATGTACTTTAGCCACCTGACATATTATGCACCTTGAAACATACCTTGTCACATCTCTCTTCATCTTTTTCCAAAAATACTTTTCCTCCACCAAAGCTATTATCTTTGTCTTACCAAAATGTCCAGCCAAACCACCACTATGTAATTCTCTTATTATATTGTCTCATAGAGACCTAATTGAAATGCATAATTTTTTCCCTTTGAAGAGATAACCTTCATGTATAATATATTCATCATGAAAAATATATGTCCCACATATTAATGGGTTCCTACACTGTTCAACTATTTTTCCAAAATATGGATCAATATCATATACTTCTTTGATAATTTTAAATCCAACTACTTTACTCACCATAGTAGCTAATAATGCTACTATCCTACTCAATGCATCATCTACTTGATTCTATTTTCCTAATTTATGCTTCAATAGAAAAGTATACGCCTACAAGATAGAAACCCACTTTGCATGCCTACTATTCAACTTCTTTTATGTATTCACATACTTCAAAGCCTCATGATCTATAAATAGTATAAACTTCTTAGGCACTAGGTAATGCTTCCAATGTATTAATGCTTGTAAAATTTCATAAAATTCAACATCATAAGTAGAATACTTTGTTCTTACCTCATTCAATTTCTCACTGAAATATGTTATTGGCTTTCCTTCTTGACTTAGCACAATACTAGTTCCCATAAATGAAGCATCACAATCAACCTCAGACACTTTGTTAAAATTTGATAATGGTAAAAATGGTCTTTATGTAATCTTCTTCAAAATTTCAAAAAAATTTGTGGCTTCTCTATTCCATGCAAATTCCTTCCCTCTCATGTAATCTGTTATTGGTGCCACAATACTACTAATTTTTTAATTAAATTTTCTATAAAAGGTTGATAAACCATAGAAACTTCTTAACTCTATAATTATTATTGATATAGGCCACTGAATAATTACCTTTATCTTTTCTTCATCCATTTTCACATCATCTGCTAAAACTACAAATCCCAAAAACACCAAATTGTTCTGTATAAACCTATAATTCTTCAAATTTACATAGAACTTTTGATTTCTTAAAAAATCCATTACCATTCTCAAATGATGTAAGTGTTCTTCTTTAGTCTTATTGAATATCAAAATATCATCAAAATAAACAACTAAAAACTTACCAATATATTTTCATAGCATTGTATTCATCACCCTCATAAATGTGGTAGGTACATTAGATAATCTGAATGGCATCACCATCCACTCATATAAGTCATCCCTAGTCTTGAATGCAGTTTTACACTCATCTCCTTCATGAATTCAAATTTGATAATAACCACTCCTTAGATCAATCTTGGTAAAGTATTTTGCTCCTACAAGCACATCCATTATATCATCTAAATGAGGTATAGAAAACCTATACTTTATTGTAATTTTTATAATTTATCTATTATCCACACACATTCTCTATCCTCCATTTTTATTTGGAGTTAGAAACACTAGTATTGCACATGGGCTCATACTCTCTCTTATCACCGTATTCCTTATCAATTTAGTAACTTTTTTATTTAATTCTACATGTTCTGTTGGACTTATCCAATAAGTTGCTTGATTGGGTAGAGATGATCATGAAATCAAATCAATGTGATGCTAAATATCTCTCTTTGGTGGTAAACTATCTGGTAATTCATCAGGCATAACATCTACATATTATTTCAACACTCTTGTTGCTTCTATTAGTATTGGCACCATCTCTATTTCTTCATTCTTTGTTACTAATGCATAACAATAACTTGCTATGTTTAGATCTTGAATAAATTATTTAGTAGAGAGCATGTTTTGTCTTCTCTTCCTCTTTAAAAGGTAACAAAACTACCTTTATACCACCTTTCCTAAAAGTGTACATGTTCTTTGCTTCATCATGAATTACTTTCCTGTCAAATTGCCACAGTCTTCCCAATAACACATGACACGCATCCATTAGAATAACATCACACTATTTTTAATCATTATAATTCTTTCTTATAGAAAAATTGATTAAACACCTTTTATCTACTATAACTTCATTTTATTTCTTAAACCATGAATTTCGATAAGGATTAGGATACTTTTCACATTGTAGATTTAGTTTCTCAATCATTTCTTTAGAAACCATATTTTCACAACTACCACCATCTATAATTACTTTTCATACATTTCCACCCAAAGTACATCTTTTTCAAAAAATATTTGATCACAACCATTCATCACCACCTTCTTTATGTTGCACTTATTCTTTCCTTGGAGCGATCATTTTTCTTCTCATCATGGGATTCTCTCCAACATCTATAGGTGCAACTTTAGTATTTTGATCCTCTATCTTAGTGTCAACTAGAGTCACTCTTGGGTGATCTTCTTGCCTCATTTCTCAATCTTAATAGTGTGGACACTCAAATGATCTATTCCTTTCTTATTCACATTTATAACATGCATAAGATCTGCGTTGATTCAAAAACCATCCTCTAGCACCACCATAGCTCCATCCTCTCTGAAATCCTCTTCCTCTTTGTTGGTATTGAAACCCTTGCCTACTTTCATCTTGGCTTTATGCACCACATGATCATTAATATTTATTGGCATTAAAGCCACCTCTAGTGGTAATAAAGCCACCTCATCCCCTATTTAGAGATGATCCACCTTTTCTTGGATGAGGAGATGTCCTTCTAAAATTCTATCTATTTTTTTCTTCTACCTTCAAAGCTAATTGATAAGCCTCCTTTATGTTAAGTATTCTATACATGCTTAATTCATCTTGAATATAGAATTTCAAACCATTTACATAACTTGAAACCATTTACTCTTCTATTTTATCATGCCCCACTCATATGGAATGCTTGTAAAAATCATATGTATACTCTTGTATACTATGATCTTTTTGCCTCAAATTTTAAAATCTTTTGTATAGAGTTTGTGCATAATATACAGGAAGAAAATTTTCCCTTAGATTATTATCCATATTTTTACATGAATTAAAGTTCTCTTTACCTTTTCTCTATCTCTCTTTTTGTAGGTGATCCCACCAAATCATTACATGACCTTTCAATTTTGTGCATGCACACTTTACCTTCTTATCTTCTCTCTTAGTCTTCTACTTGAAGAACTTCTCCATGATATTCATCTAATATATCAAATCCTCTAGTTTTAAAATACCTCCATAATATAGAACATCAAGCTTGATTCCTTCATTCCTTCCTTCTAAAGATTGAACCATCGTATCTTCCATCGATGGTGGCTGATCTTGCTATTTTTCTTCTTGCTAGACTTCATCATGATCTATGTCTTACTCATCACCACCTTGTCTTCTCTGATGATTAGTGATAACCTTTATTAATTGTTAAACTTATCTCTATAGATGTTATATAGTTTGGTTTATCTATACAATACCTCCTCATCCTCTTTTCATTCTTTACTGCTCCAAGATTCGAACCTACTTTGATACCAGATAATGAACTTAAAAACTATGAAGACAAATAAAATACCAATAGGCCAAGATATTGAAACAATAACTTAGAATTTATTTGTATTGAAGTAAATGTGAAGTAATAAAACCTACATTAACACACAAAAAATAAATATGAGCCACAACCAAAACATGCATGCATGCCAGAGTCATGCTAACCACATGTAGCAACCAACTATTAATCATCTCTATGTAATTCAATGAGCTCCTATTAATCAACTCAGAATATGATTTAAATAATGGAAATATCATCTTGTACTTTCTACATGGCAATTACTGGAGAAACTTGGTGTGTTTGACCCTATCTTATGCCACACACCATACAACACTATTCTTGGTTCGATGTAGACAATTGTGGTAAGACGTGTGGGTTAAAGTAAAATCCCCAATCACCTCATCCTAAAGCTATGATTTTTTATTATTTTTAGGATAAAATAATAATATACTTCGTAAGGTGCTTATACATTTTAAATATTTTACATGTTAAATATTGTATTTGAGAGAGATATGGGCTTGAATCCACCATGATCAGCATGATAAGAGACATGGAATTCATATACATGGGGAGTATACATAACTCTTAGCTTCTTATAATCCATGCATTAGACTCGACCCTAAATTTTTAAATATGACCATATGGTTGACATGTGAAAATATAAAACTGGAAGTTGCCTTAAGGGTGAAAGGAATGTTGGAAGGAATTTAGAAGATATTTATTTTCATTTCTAGATTATATTTCTTGTTAAGTGTTCCCCTTTTAAGTGTATGATTTGGACAACCCATAATGCCTAAGAATTTAACTCACCAACCATCCTTACCACTTGGGACTGATCCCGAATCATTTACCTATTATCTCAACTAGTGACTCCTCTACCATGACATTCACATTATATAAACAATGATTTATGCACCCATGTGGCATTCACTTTGTAAAATCATTGGAACTCACTTGGTCTACACCCTTTTCTCACTCTTTTAGACCCTTTTATCTCATTCTTGAGACCATTTTCAATTTTATAGTCTTTGGTTTACTTTATCAGGGCCCCTAATGCATATCTAACCTTTTATTGGCACATTTAAACACTCAAATGTTTTTTAAAGCTTAAGTAGAGTCTAACATGGCTCAAGCATTCATAATTTATTCGACCAAATTTAACTCATTATGCACATGAGGTCACAAGTGATAAATGCCACAAGAATCATAATTCCTATGTTAAATAAATGCTTAATTTATACCTATTAAAATATAGTTTTTGGAAATGAAAATCTCCCTTGTATAATCTATTTTTATCAAAATTAGTCTATTGGGAACTGCTCCAATAATACCAACTCTACCACCATCAGTCACTATGATGTTTACTCCATGACTCTACTAATTATAAACTTATTTCATAACAAAATATTTTAATTCATGTTCAACCTTTTATTGACACATTAAAGCCATCAAGGCTTTCATGAACTCAAGTAGAGTCTAATGTGGCTTGAACATTCATAATTTATTTTCCCAAGTTTAAATCATTATGCACTTATGATCATAATAAATTTACACGTGGTCAAGAAAGACTCACCCTAACCCCATGTAAAATTCAAAAAGACATAAGTTTTTATCAATATCAGACTATTTTGGCCTCTCCCAGGGTGACAAGGTGCACAGGGCTTGGGCTCAATGAGAGGAAAACATGTGGAGTGTAGTATCATCTTATTAAATTTTTCAATACTCAAGAATTCCCAAAACTAAAGAAAGGTGAGCACATGGCCCTTGCCAGTCACAACCTCTCCTAAGCTGGCAAGATAGTAAGGGACACAAAATGAAGGATGACTTCAACTGTGGAGTCAGTAAGCACTCTAGCCATTCCTTGAAACACCTCCAGTTTCTATTTCTTCCATAAAAACCATAGAATTTTAGTAGAGAATACATGCCAAAATTTATGAAAAAGGGTGAACTCTAAACTTAGGACAAGCATAGCTAAACACAATGTTTAACTAGCCAATTAAGATAATAGTTCCATAACTTAGCAACATAAGGAAAGGAAAATAACAAATGATCAAAATATTTAACATCAATAGAAAAAGAACAAAGAGGATTAACAAGACCAAAATTGTTCAAAACAACACCAACAACCAACTTCTTATACATTAGTAACTAGCGAAAAAAAGACTTCTTGGGTTTAAGATAAGAGGCCCAAATCACATCAAACCTAAAAGGCCAAGCATGAAAAGGATCAAACACATACCAAATATGATTGAGGGTGAGGTAGGGTGAATTGGAGAAGTAGAGTTTCTTATAAATCATCTAAAACATATACTCAAGTATAGGCAAGCCTTTTTTCTACTTCATACTATCCTAGAAATCATCCTCATCTTCCATGAACACCATGTTAGTTTCCCTTTAAATGTTATTTGGAGTAAGGTGAATGTTCTTCACTAAGAATTTGGAAATTGAAATCTATCTTTGAGCTCTGACCAATAAACCCATCCCACATGGGAGTACAGATCCTTAAATCTCATCAACCCCTTAGTATACCAATCAAAGGTAGAGCATCCCTTTGTGAGGGCCAAAGGTGTCCTATTGACACTCAAATTCCACCATAGTGATATATATCCATAACACAAAGTCCCAAACTAGTTGAAGACCTATTTACAAAAAATGATGGGCTTGACAACATCCCAAGTAGGCTAAATAGATGCAAATATAGGCAAGCCAACAACTTTGACTATGAGGGGCCCTATTAACATATTAACAATGTTTAACCCTATCTAATTTAGATTTCCTTTGGGAAAGCCTCTCAAAATATTATTCCTAACTAGGAATTTCTAGTGCTCATTACCAATGGAGGCATTGATAATCCACTTAACCACTAAATTTATTCCCTAGAGCTGAAGGTCTTTTAGCCCCAGTCCACCAATATTTTTGGGTTTCAAGCAAAATTGCCATGAGACCATATGCCTTTGCTTCGCCCCTATTTGACCATAGGAAATATCTTATAATTTTGTGTAGCACATTGATTTGTGTTTTAACAAAGAGTCAATAGGAGGCATAACATATAATGTATGATGAGAGGAATTTTTGGTAGACTTGAATCATTCCTAGTAAATATAGTAGACAACCTTACCATTTTACAGCTTTCTTATTGATTCTATCAAAATCCATTCCCACATAGTTTTGAAGGAGGGTGCTAAGGCAAAAGAAATACCTAGGTATCTAACCATCTCATATGGTCCTTTCCAATTCCAACCAAATGATGCCAACCAGTTAGTTGGTTGTTCATGCCACCCCAAAATATGAGATTTGAAAGAGTGTGCCAAGATCTCTGAACATATTTCTGCAATCAATGTTGAATATTGTGAGGTAGTGTGAGAAATCCAAAATTACAAGAGAGGAGAAATATGGATTAACTTGTCTATTGAAAAATGTGAATGAGTCGATTGATTGAGAGATTCTTCATTAACCTTCCAAAAAGGAAAAATGGGGTAAATATAGGGAAAATTAGGGCAACATGAGGAAGCCCCTAATTTTCCTAATTAACTAATTAAAATTACATATAATTAGCCTATGGACCCTTTATAACTAACCTAAGGAATCTTAAATAACATAAAATGGTCATACGATCGTGTAGGCAAAACCTAGTGGGAAAAAGCACTACACCAACACCCCCCATTAAGCATAGCTTAGGTGAGATGAGAAGTAGATCTCGACATTGAAAGCATAATGAGGTAGCCATGTACATAGTGATGAACGTCCATAGGAAGAAGAAAAATATGGAGCAACCCTAACCCCAGTGACAGCTCGTAGATAAAAAAATTTACTCTCTTTGAAAGGCTTGGTTAGAATATCTATAATCTACTTTGATGTTGGATAGTATCAAAGATCAATGACTTTATCATTGATAAGCTCCCTGATGAAATGCATGTGAATCTCTATGTGCTTGGTCCTTTGATGGAGAACTAGATTCTTGAAAATATGGATAGTGTTTTGGTTGTCATAGTATGATTGTTGGCTTATGAAACTAGACACCAAACTCAATGAGAATCCCTTAAATATAGATTGCTTCAATGGTGGCATTGATAGCCCCTCTATATTCTACCTTTGTAGATGATAAAGCAATTGCATGTTGCTTCTTACTTGACCAACTTATTAGACTCAAACCAAGTGAGAAACTATGGCCTATAGTGGATTTTTGACTCTAAATATCTTCAACCCAATCTAAATATATCTATTTAATCAAATCAACCTTTATTATTGCTTCGTAGTGTATCCCATAGTTGTGCAAACCCTAAATTAGTGAAGAATCCACTTTATTAATTTTTAGTGCTACTCATATGGCTCCTGCATAAATTGGGAGACCAAACCAATTGCATAGGATATATTAGGTCTAGAGTTTGTGAGATAGATAAGAATACCCAGGAGTTACTGATACGGTGTTGCATCAATGAGTGGTGTAGGACAATCAGTCTTAAGCTTCACACAAGACAAGAAGTGAGGATGATCTAGCTTATAATCATCCATGTTAAACCTTGTAAGTAAATCAAGAGAATATTTGGATTGTGATAAAGTTATCCTAGAATCTGACTGAATGATTTCAATCCTAAGAAAGTAGCATAGAAATCCCATGTCTCTCATTAAAAATCTATTCAAAAGTATAGTTTTCACTGATAAGGTGGATGATCATGATCTCTCTATAATTAGTAAGTCATCCACATAGAGAACTAGGATTAACAAAGAATCATCCTACCATAAGATGTAGACATTCAGATCTAAGTGGCATTTGGTGAACCTGATTATGAGGAGAAAGGATTCCATCTTAGCATACCATGCCCGAGGAACATGTTTGAGTCTGTAGATAGATTTCTTGAGTCTGTAGACCAAGGAGGTATCTTCCACAAAGCCTTGTGGTTGCTCCATATATATCTCTTTCTTAAGGTCACCATGTAGAAAAACACTTTTTACATCCATTTGGTGAACATCCCACCAATGTGTGGCTATAATGGGTATAGTGAATCTTATAGATGTCATCTCAGCTATAGGAGTAAATGTCTCAGTGTGGTCTATGCCAGGCACTTGAGAAAACCCCTTTGTAACCAAATGAGATTTTTACTTTTTGATTGACCCATCTACACCATACTTGGTCTGATAAACCCATTTATACTGAACTAATTTTTTTCTTTCAGGAAGAAGAACCAAGTCACATGCTTTATTCTTGATTAGGGAACTGTACTCTTCCTACATAGTAGAATCCCATTCTAGAATTCTATATGCCTCATGAAAGGTTTGTGTATTTAAGACAATGGCTAAGTAGGCATGTAAAGTCCCCTAAAATTTTGATTTTGTCTGCCTTATATTTTATGGATTTCTAACCCATCCTCCAACACTTTGAAGTGTCTATCTAGCCAAAACAAGACCAAAATTGTATGAGATTGGAGAATTAGAAGGTGAGTCCTCATCATCTATAGTGTTATTCTGAAATGGAGGAGGAGTATCCTCATCACTGTTCTCATCAATTGATCTTGAAGAAGAATAAGATTCATCCTCATCATCAAGAGGATCTTGAGGTGGATCTAAATCATTGTCTAAAGTGGAATCGATGTTCAGTGAGACTTTTGAAGAGTCTGGAGTGACATGATTGTGTTCAAGTGTGACTTCATGAGAATTGACACTCTTTTCAATGAAAAACTCATGAGTTTTAGGATGGAGAAGCCTATATCCCTTAACACCCTCTACATACCCCACAAAGATGCAAGATTGACTCTAAGGGTCTATTGCCTTATGTTTCTTCTTGAGAACACAGGCCATTGCTGGTGATCCAAACACTTGAAATTGATCTAATGAGGGCTTATGACCATCCAAAGCTTCAAAAGGAGTGATTCCCTTCAAGGCTTTGTGTGGAACTTAGTTTTGAATGTAGCACACATAGTTGATTGCTTTGGTCCAATACTGAGGAGTAAGAGACTTTGATTGAAGAATGTAGTTTATCATTTCCTTCAAGGTACAGTTATTTCATTTGGACACACCATTCTTCTAAGGATTGTATGGAACTATGTGTTGCATTTGAATCCCCTTTGATGTGCAAAAATGATCAAACATATTGTTGACATACTCCTTTCCATTGTCAGTCCTTAAGATTTTAATGGAACATTCTAATTGATTCCCCACAAGTGCCTTAAAGTCCTTAAAGTGATCAAAGACCTTAGACTTCTTTTTGATAAAAACACCTAGGTGTACCTCAAAAAGTCATCAATGAATATGAGCATGTATTTTTTCCTATTGAATGAAGGTTTTGGAAGTGGTCCTGCTAAGTCACTATGGACTATCTCTAGCTTTTATTCGGCTCTCCTTGCTTTGCCCTTGTCATATTTCTCTTTTGGATGCTTACTACGAGTATTGCCATTTCATAGGTCATCATAGAATTTGAATTTAGGTAACCCTAAAACCCATTCCTAACAACTAAGTTGCTCCAAGTAATGGTAGTTTAAATGGCCAAACCATTCATGCCATAGTTTGCTTACTCCATCTACATGAGTAAACAGTGTAGCTGAGGGTTGATTTGGGAAAAAGTGTTATAAGTTATATAGCCTAGACTAATGATTAGCCTTACCATAATCCACTATGTTGTCACTATGTAGATCTTTGATGACCACTAAATTAGGTGTGAACTCAACTTGCTTCCCTGCACCTATGTGAGTGATTTGATATATTGATATAAGATTGGTGGATAATGGAAGAACACATAGAACATCATTGAAGGTCCCATCATTTACTTCTACCAATATTTTACCATTGAATTCTACTAAAGTGTCATCACCCATGAGAATTGAAGGCACATAACATTACTTTATTTCTAAAAATAGATCCTTTGAGGAGGCCATGTGATAGGAAGCACCTGAGTCAATAACCCAAGTTAAAGCCTAAAAAGCTAATAAAACAAGTGCCTTGCCCTTATTTTATCCTTTTTTCTATCTTTACCCTTTGTAGAATCTTGTGATGATGTGTTCTGAGATGAAGATTTAGGAACATTAATGTTATTCTTCTCAAGCATCTTAGTCAAGGTGTCAATCTTCTTTTTCATGCATTAAGATTGATGATGCCCAAATTTCTTACAAAATTTGCATTCGAGTTTCTCCTTCTTAGGTTTCCATCTTGAGGAAGACTCATTTGATGATGCCTTAGGCTTGGCATCTAATTTTTGTTTCTTATTATGGTCATGATCTAGTTTAGACTATTTTTTTCTCTTATTTGCCATTGCTAGAAGGCTTCTTCTTATCTTGATTGACAATCAAGGCATGTTATTTAGAATAATTTAGTGCACCCATTTGAACCAAATTATCTTGATCTTAATTTAAATCAACAAAAAACTCATCAAATGATGATTCCAAGTGGATCCAAGTGCACGTTTGGTAACATGAAATGTGGAGATGAAAATTGAATAGTCATGACCCAATTTTGCAAGCATGAATATAATTAACTGGTCATCTATTTTTTCAATGCCACATGGTTTCAACTATAGTCTTAGTGATTTAAACTTTGTAAATAAGTATTGTAGGGTGTCATAGTCATTTGGGCTCAATGTGATGAGCTCATTCTCTATCTCATGACCCCTCATGATGTCCTACACTCCAAAAAGCTTTTCTAGGATTATCCAGACTTCATTTGAAGTTTTTTTAGATTCAACATGAAACAAGAGGCTAGAAGACATTGACAAGCATAGAAACCCATAGGCCTCATCACATTTGTTTTACCACTTAACCTTTTCTACATCTATAGATGCTCAGTTTCCTCACCCATAGTAATTTGACAGAGTCCTTTAACTCTCAAAGTGAGTTGTATTTTAGACTTTCATTCTAGATAGTTAAATGAAGTGAGTGGTTCGATGTTTAGATCCATTAGTGTAGAGTATAATGAGATAAATTGAAGAATTGAAATGAAAAAAAAATCACATAGTACAAGTACCCCTTAAACTATCAAGAATACCCCCCTAAAGTTACAATTCGCACATGCTTAGTCTTATATGTCGAGCACATTCGAGAATGTGTCTATGAGCAATCAGTGTGAGAAAGTATGAGAGGGATGCCAGGCACTACTGATAATGCATCCAAGAGAAAAGATACAAAGGTTTGAAGAGAGTTTTAAGATATTACATCATGTGCAAAATGGATGTTATAAAAGTCCTAAAATAATGTCACCAATGCATAGAGCTCAAAAAAATATGCACTTTCAAAAAAATTGGCACCTAAAAAGGAGCTATGAATTAAAAGTTATAGAACTTACTAGTTCTTACTCCTACATATTCCTGGAACCTTTCTAAAAATGAAAGTAACTTTACTCTATTTCTTCATTACCTTTAACCTAAAATTTGATGCCCTCCTAAAAGTCATGTGAGGTTTCATAACTAATTTACTTTAGGCTTTTGAAACTACTTTACTTCATACTTTTAATGCAATAAGACTACTCCGAAATCTTCGTTCAGTCTTGCAATATTGATTGAGATTTTCCAACTGCTTTGCTACTATCAGAGATCAGTAATGCCATTATTAAATCCTAATTACTTTAAATTAGTTAAGGTTGAGAAGCTTGATTAATCTATGTATTGTATTTCAGGTTTCTCTAATTGCTTTGTTGTTGCCAAAGATTAGTAATGCCACTACTGAATCTCAATTACTTTGAAGTAGTTGAGGTTGAGAAGCCCAATTAATTTTTCTAGTGTATTTTAGGGTTGTGAAGTCTGATTGTTGAATCCCTTTTACTTATAAGTAATTACTTTAGAAAATCTCAATTACTTCTAAGTAGTTACCCTGGAGAATCTTGATTACTCCCTATAGTGTATTTCAATTTTCTTGGACTACTTTAGTTAACTTCATGAATTAGAAGTAAAGTAACTCAAAACACCCGATTTGGTTTGCAATCAAGTTGTTGGTGTTAATAAGCCTGATTACTTCTATTTGTGGTGTTGGAGAAGCCCAATTACTTCCAAATAGTGTAATTTGGGTTTCTTGGACTACTTTACTTACCTTCATGAATTGGAAGTAAAATAATGTCAAACCCTGATTTTGTCTGTAACTAAGTTGTTGCACTTTGAAAACCTGATTTGGTACAAAATAAAGTAATTACATTTTGATAACTTGAATTGGTCTATGGAGAGTAAACCAGGGTTTACAGTCTTGATTACTTCATCCATACAGATGTTCGACCAAATGGAAGAAATTGACTTTTAAGAAAATCTATTAACTTTCACAAAAATTTAAAAATAACCCATTTTAGATCTCAAAAAACCCAAAAAAAATATACAAATGGATTTTTCATTAAATGCCTTTTGACATGAGTTTTGAGGTAGATTAATAAAATTCGTCTAAGGTCAAAAATGGTGTCTAAGATAGAAGAAAAACTAGAAAGATGAGTGCATGGAGGATCTTACCAAGGAGTCTGATGCATGAGACTGTCAAGAAGGCTCTGATAACATGAAAGAGTGTGCCAAGATCTCTAAAATGATTTCATGCAATCAATGTTGAATCTTGTGACATAGTGTGAGAGATCCAAAATTCTAAGAGAGGAAAAATATGCATTAACCTGTCTATTGTAAAATGTGAATGAGTCAATTGATTGAGAGATTCTTCATTAACCTTAAAAAAAGGAAAAATGGGGTACATATAGGGAAAATTAAAGTAACATGAAGAATCCCCTAATTTTCCTAATTAACTATTTAAAATTAAATATAATTAGACTATGGACCCTTTATAACTAACCTAAGGAACCTTAAATAACATAGAATGGCCATACGATCATGTAGGTAAAACCTAGTGGGAAAAAACACTAAACCTATAGGATTTATGCATTATAACTTTAGATCTAGAGGTAGAGAAATAGATATCTATTCTCTTTGCAACCTAAGCCAATTTGTTTTACACTAAGGTGACAAAAATTAATGTATCATTGACAAACATGACATCAATTAGGGACTTATTATTTGAGAGTGAGATACCTTTGGTTGAAGGCCCAATATCAGAGAACCTAAGAAGATAATGTAGTGTATTCACCACCAAAACAAGAACAATGGCTTGAGTGGACATCCTTACCTAATAGAGCATTAAATCATAAGAGAATCTATTCACTCATCATTAAATTTAATTATGGTCGAAGCATCCTTGAAGAGAACATTTACCATTCTATAGAATCTATCCCAAAATCTAATGGCATGCAAAATTATCTCAATGAAAGGCCACTCAATTCTTTCATAGGCTTTTTCAAAGTCAAGTAAGATTAGTCCTACATCCTAGTTTGAATCTCTTGCCTAGTAAATTCCTTCCCAATTGGTGATTAGATTATCCAAAATGTATCTCCCTTCAACAAAGCTAGTTTGAGTCTTTGAGATAATAGAGGGTAGAAGTGAAGATAGTCTCCTCATAAACACCTTTGCCAGAATCTTCTAGGAGATGTTGAGGAGGGTAATTGGTCTCTAATTTTAACTGATGATAGATTACCATCCTTTGGGATAATCTTAGTTACCCCTCTATTAATGTCTAGGCCAAGTGTGTTGGTATCAATGGCCTCATTGAATATCTCCAAATAGTCTTTGGCAATCCATTCCTTATTGACTTTGTAGAATTCATGAAGGAATCCATCCACCCCAGGTGACTTATCTTCTTTTAATGAGTCAATAGTGTTTTTAACTTCATCGAGTGAGATGGTAGCCTCCAAGAAATATCCCTGAGTCTATGAAACCTTCTTAGGAATGCATGCCTCACATAAGGCTATGTTCTATTCAATACATTTACAAGACCCATCAGATTGAAAAAGGTTAGATTAAAACTCAAAAAATCTCCTTTTATGTTGGTAACATCCTAAAAATTCTATCCATTTAGTTTGATACCTTTGATCTTGCTTCTTATGTGCTTAGATTTCAAAAATTGAAAGAAGAATTTATATCCTCTATCTCTGAGCTTTAGCCAAGTTAGTCTAGAATAGACCTATGCTCCTATATAAATGTACAAATGTGATTGATGAGCTTGGTGCTTCAATAGGTTAAGCTCTTTAAGAAGAAAACCATTGGCCAGGTCAACCTATAGTGAGACTTCAGCTTGGATAAGTTTATCTTGAGTATTTTTTGAAATATTTCTGCACTTTTTTGCTTTGATTTGTCCATAGGTTCTTTCAAAAAAATTGTTAATTTTCATACTAGAATTCCAAAGGCCAATTTTGGAACTAGAGTTACACACAAACTTACCAATATTCCAAGAAGCTTGTAAGCCCTCCAAACATTCCCTATCATTCACATGTGACACATTGAATTTCTAACCCGTTTGAAATCTAGGGCATCTTTATTCTCCTCACTAAGCAATTAAAATGTCATTTCAATGGGGTGGTGGTTAGACATAGTAAAGGGTAGCACTGTCACCACATTACCATCCTTGACCTTATCCATAGCGTCTTTGTACTCAAATAAAATCTATCAAGTCTTGAGTATCACCTTTTTCTACTACTTTAATTATTGTACCAAGTATACCAAATTAATCTACTAAGGCTTTTACCCTTCAAGAGAGGATCACTGATTCTATGTATTCTTTAAATTAGACCAGAAAAAAGCTCATTTATTTTCGATGCTAGGTGATCACCCCCTATTTTATCCTCTTTATCTTCCACCATATTGAAATCTCCTCCAAATACCTTAAGAATTTTTTAAAGATTTATGGCCAACTAATTCGAAAGGTCAGCTCAATCCCTATAGTTATTAGGGGCGTATATGTTACAAAGGCCAAATGTCTAGTTTTGACATTCTATCAATACCTAGATCACTCTATTGTAGGGAGATATACCATGATCAACAATTCAATATTTCCACTGAGGGTTAACCAAAATAGAGGCCCCACCTTTCCCTCTTTGATGATTAGTATAGAATTGAGGAGAATTAGTCTAGATAAAGTTCAAGTCTAAGGATAGCTAGGTACCAATATCCTTCACTTCTTATAAGAAGTGAAAATCTAGATTATCTCTTGATAGTCTGAACTATCTTATAATTGATTTTTTGTCTAGGGATTCCAACCCTCTCACATTTCAAATGACAATGTGCATATATACCAGGGGGTAATCAGAGGTCAATTAGGTTAACCATGGGGCTTAGCCCCACTATTGTATATCTTATTAAAGTTGTTCGATACTTTATTTTCCTTGCCTTTTTTAGATAGGGGGTCCTGAACATTATGGAGTGTATCTTTATCTAATTTTTTTTCTCCTTGGGTGTGATTTATTCAACTAGAGTAGGGATAAAGTCTATTTTAAGCATTTTACCTCCACCTTTTGACATACAATTATCCACCCCTACAAATTTCTTTTTTGCTAAAGGATCTCCATCTAATAAATCCATCTCACTAGTAGGTATATCAAAATCTTTTTTCTCTAGGGAGATAGCCATTGAGGTAGCTTCATTACAAGGTTTGTCAAGCTTGCACACATGTGAGACCTTATAATATGAGATATGCCAAATAGGTGCCTTAATAAGGATACCCACATATTCTTTAGAGGGAGGGACCTCAAGAGATTTTTGCTCCAGAAATGCATCATTCAGGGTATCAAGGAGGTAATTTATCAAGTCTAATGAGGGACTCTCAATGTTAGGCTATGGTTATGCATGCATCTAAGATTCAAGGGGGGGTATCCAACCCATAATCACCTTGAAATTTAGGTCCATGTGTGTCAACAACCTCAATAGTGGAAGCACTATCTTTCAGTGGTACATTATTGAATAGAGGATTCTCATATACCTACAAATTATCCAAAATAGTCTCATCTTTTTGGGTGTCCTCTTTTTGTCTGTTAGGGATATTACTTTTATTAGCCAACATCAGATGATTTTTCCTAAGATGATCATCCTTTTTACAAAAGAAACATGCATTCAATCCACCCAAACTTTTGAGAACACAAGTATGATATTTTCCCTTAATTTTAAAGTTGAGTGATTCTAAGAAAAAATCCAAAGGATCGAAAGAGATTCAAACCCTAGTTTTCATATGGGTAAGGGATCTTTGGGTATCCTCTATTTTTACAAATAAAATGATGTTAGGAGGAGCTAAAGAAATGATTTGTGTGTTAAGCATCCTAAAATTTTAGGAGGCTAAAGAAATGTTTTGTGAGTTAGGAGGAGTTGGATTAGAAGGGGGTGTCACACTTTGTGGCTTAGGTCACAATGCACATTTGGGGTAAACTTTGGTCCATTCATCACCTTGGTCTATCAATTTTGGCTTCTCAAATTGAGGAGGTAATTGAGGAGGCTTTAGATGACCCATATGAAGATAATCCTTGATGTGGTGGTCTAAGGCCTAATAGTAGAAGCAAGTGTTAGGAAGGTTTTAATATACACCTTTTTGTGACCATTAGGTCTCCCTAACCTAAATTTGAATGAACACTATCAGTTCCTTAGAGAGGACAACCTCCACATAGATTCATTTGTTAGGGTGGGGGAGAAACACCTATCTGTTTTAATCATTACCACACATCCTATGGGAGTAATGATTTGGGGGGTAAAATCCTAAAGGTAGACTCGTAGACTAGGAAGCTCAACATAAATAGGTACATGAAGGGTAGCATTTTTAGAAAACTTAAAATCCTAGGACCAAGAAGACCAAATCATAAGCTGGTTATGAAGGAACCAAATATTGGACTTCACAAGCATTAATTGATTCTTAGATGGGTCCTTAAATATAAATAAGAAAAGAGATTTAGTAAGGTTTTAAATTACAAAAACATGGACCCCTATGGCTCCTAGTGGTTGCGGTGCCAGTAGTGGAGGTAATCCTCTAAGGAGATGTGGCCAACAAAATAAACAATAATAGAACAATTTTCATACCACTTGTAACATTGTTCAATAACAATAATAGGAATACTTACTTTTGGAAGGGAGGGGGCAGAGGGATTACCTCATTGTAGAATTTTGGAACAAATTTCTACACTCATTTGGGTTCCATTAGCTTCATCTCCAACATCAAAATATAAATTTGAGTGTGGATAAGGCATAAATATAGGTCTTACCCACCCAAAGGGTGGTATGTTGAGTGTAGTTAATGTGTTTTAGCCCTAATAAATCATGTAAGCTTAGCGGTATGACACAAGAAGGAAAAATATGCAAGTAGGTAGACGCAAACCATGAAAAATCCTAGTAGAGTGATTTCTTCATTCTTAATAATTGAAAATGGGCTTATTTTGAAAATTACTCATCAATATATATGTGGTAGGGACTAAATTTGATGACCGTATAATTGGGGTTGGGGACAAGGCCAAAAATTGTGTCTAAAATATTTAAGATGATCATAGGGGGACACTTGGGATGAAGGCCTCGATAAACTAAACACAATAGTAAATGTGCAAGCTTGGGTTCTTGTTTGGCTTTCCAATTCTAATCAATCTTACTAAGCCAGGTCCTAAGAAAAAAGTCAAGGTTACAATGCCTATTGACCTTGCCAAGGGCTAAATAAAAGGGGATCATGACTTGAAAGAGGAGACATAAATAATAATTCTTTTAATGAGTATCATAATTCCACAAATAGTATTTCCTCCAAGAATGTGGCCACTGGAAGCCCAACTTGTGTAGCATAATATCTAACATTAACTCCTGAATGCATAGTATAGTTGGTAAGTTGGCATTGTTTAAATTTGAATTTGTAGTTTAGCATAGGCCATGGATCCCTATCACAAGTAGAAAATAAATCCTTTATAGTGTGTATCTCATTTTTGAAAATCCTCAAAGCTTTTATACTAGCCAATTCAACCAATAACAAGTTAGTATTGGTCATGATGAAGGACCACCAAATATTGTGGTCATTGAAAGAGAGACCATTATGAAAACCATCACCAACCAATTAATGATGGGAACTGATAGCCTCATAGGCTTTCCAAATACTTTTGACCAAAAAAAATCTTTTAATTTTAACAAGATCAAAAGTAATAAGATGAGTATGAAAGCCAATATATTTTCTAACTAGATTTGTAATAAATAGATCCAGAAGAGATACAATTGCATATAAGGATTTTCCAAGATTCATTACCTTCAATGACTCTAACGACTCCACATTAAATTCAATTAATAGAACTTGTTTTGGATATCGATGGTTAATGACATATTGACACTCTTTTGTAAGCACATCTTTAACCTAAGGTAATTTATTTCAAGTACTTTTATGCACTATCAAGTAATATATATTATAATAATCATTTAATATACTATTAAAATTATATTAAGATAATATAATATAAAATTAATATAATTATTATAAATTTATTTATTATTATAATACATACACACACACATATTAATATGCTATAATATATATTAATGTAACAATATTGTATAATATTAATCATCACTTCATGGAAACCTTTTAAATTTGTGAATAATTCTATTTTCATAGAAGAAAATTTAATCAACATCTCTTTGATAGATAAATTAACAAACAAACGTGACTTGGAAGCCTTAAATCTATCAAAAATATAAAATCTAAAGCTCAAAAGCTTCAACTTTTCATTAAGTTTAGTTTGTTCAAGACTCAATTAGATAGGTGGCATCATTTGATTACATATACTAATAAATATACACATTTAATTTTAAGTTTTAACATTGAAATAAAAGGGGGCTACATGGAATCATTGAGTTCTGAAATTTAATTTAATATTGTGATTAGAGTCATGCTATATAATAAATATCTCATATGAAAAAATCAACTTTAGGCTTTATAGTATTACGAAATAAAATATAGACAGGTGGCAATGTATTAAAGGGTATGAGGAGATAGAGTAATGCCCTAATGGTGTGGCTTTATGTGTCTTAAGGAGACTATATATTTGCATCGATCTTTTGGTTTTAAAAATTCATTTACTAGTTTCCATGTGTCCACATCTATGGATATTAAAGAAGTCTATGATCATTTTTAAATAAAAATAAAGCATGAATAATAGACATTGCAAATAAATTTATTCACTACCCAAATTCATAAGATTATTTTTTTTACATAATGAATCTATTTTCAATTTCATATGAAAGTATTATTTACAAAAATGATCATTTATTGTAAATTTTTAAATAAAAATGTCAACTGGGCTATATTATCATAGTTTATTGTAAGTATAATTCACTATAGTCTAATTTATTTTAGGTTTTTGCTCAATAGGCTGCATAATAATTCATTACCAAAGATTAGGTTTATTTTCTGTAAAAAGCATCCACTCTCCTATACTACATTTTTAGTACATTTCTTATTAGAGTATCTTATCACTCATGCTTTCTAGGTTCTAGCTTATTTATCTTTACCTAGTTTTATCTTATGTGGGGAGTTGTCCCACATTTCCTAGTTTAACTTGCATATTATTTTGCTTTGACTACATAAGCAAGTGATATACATTGTAATATACATGCTTTGCAATATTTTTCATATCTCTTTTTCTGTATAACAATTGATTTTGTTTTCAATTGGTTTCTTCTTTGAGTGTATGCTCATGCATTAATGGCTATAGTAATGAGCCACTAGAGATATCTTAGCTGAAGAGTTTTTATAACTCTTTTATGGTACCAAATCCACCCTCCAATAGTCAATACTCAGCTAGTATGCAACCATTACTCATCTTTGGTATATCCAAGATTGTCTTGGATGTCTTTCATGGATTCTTCACATTTTGATCACCTATTTATTGAGATCTATGCATTAGTAACACTTCTATGTCATACAGGTCTATAGATATGAATGTTTTTATGAATATTTGAATGGGTTTCAATGGCTTTCATCAGGGATCTATATTAGTATAAGTGTTTATCTTCCATTTTTAGAAGGTTTATGAAATTTTAGGGATACTTTTTAAAATAACATCATAAACCAGAGGCATTATTATTGCTTTGACAACCTTAAGATTTGTGTTGATCTTGTATTGAGATTAGATCTATAGGTTAGAATATTTTTGTAGATCTGCACCACTCTCAAATCCAAGTGAAAGATTGGCTCAAAAATCTATAGTTTTATCCAATTTCACCAGGCACAAATGTAAAACTAGGTTGTTTGAGTGTTATTGTTGGGCCATTAATGTTTTGGGAGATCTTAGTCTGATTGTAACTTGAAATTTGAGTCTTTAAGAATTTTTTAAAATATATGTTTATTTAATATATCTCAGTCAAAAAAATTTGGCAGCGCTTGGCACCCCTCGATCCCATTTGCTTAGTCTTTTGGGGATGCTGGGCACCCCTCAGAGGACAAGGAAGTTTATGTTACACCATTCTACCTAGATGGTTTTTTTAATGAACATTTTTTTGCTTGGAGTTTTTTCTACTTGGGTGCCATTTTGAAGGTTCCAAAGGGTGAAAAGACTATAAGGAGTGGTGGAAAAAGGGATTGTAGTAGGGTGGCATGATTGGGCAGTTACCGTGGTGGTGCATGAGAGGCTTAGGAGTGGTAGTGGCTACCATGGTAGTTGATGGGTGAGGATATTATTTTAAATTTACCTCCTCTTTCACCTTCTTCTTATTTAGTTATTCTTCATTTGGTGGAAACAATTATCTATTTGGCTCTGTGACACTCTAATGTTTAATTTAGTGTTTGTGGTGTATGAGATGTGATGCTATAAGGGTCAGAATTCATCCCCTATGATGGACCTACATGAAGCCTCCACCTAATCCTAAATCCTTTCATGGCATCCTCTATTTAGACACTCATCATTGATCCTTCTCCCATCCCCATTGACTCCTTGGTTTGGAAGTTGATATGCTGCCTTGATCTACTACTGTGACTTGATACAAAAAATTTGCTGCTTTAGGAGTTAATAAGTGCACAAAGTAATGAAATATTCAATTGGATCATCTTTAGTTTCTTATTCCTAGTCCACCATAATCTCTAATTTGGTGTTGCTTGCATTTCTAGATTCACATTATACTAAACTGTTGTTGGCTCGACGATTGGGGCTACTTCATGTCACAGAGCCCATTCTAGCTAGTATTAAATATGTATAACATTGGAATTGGGGAGCTGATGGTGATTCATGATTTAGGGGAAATCACTATAGAGGGAATGCTAAACTTCAAACATTTGAAGCACTTAAGAGTTGGAAGTTAATCAAATCAGAGAAAAAATACTAGTAATGTTATAAAAATTTCAGATTCTCTCAGTCAATTGTCTTCACTTATGGAGTTGGAACTTTCATCAGATGCCCTAAAATGAATAAAATCAAAGCATGTTTTAAATTTCATTTAAAATAGTATTTTAATTCTTTAAACTCCTTGTATTTATGCCTTATGTGGCCTATTTGGCACTTTAGTACATACATGGGTGTATAGGGGCATGATTTTTAACTTATGTTAATTTGAGGAGGTTCTTGGTTCCATATCAATTCTAATGAGTGGATAGAAGGCTAGGTCCACCTTAATTATATTATTTTTTAAAAAAAATTAGTGCAAATTTTATTAAATAGCCTCATTTATAATAACTTATTTGTTTAATAACTTTTGATCGGTAGCTCAAAATTCAGTGCCATATTTTTCAAAGGTTTATATTTTTTAATTTTCCATGCATTAGTCTTATTTACATTGTAAAATGCACTAAAATATAAAGTGACGCATTCTAGGGGGGTCTCTTCACATTGGTTGTGTTGCCTTTGCTATGGTTTATGGTGACATTTTAGTGGTGACTCATTTGTTATTTTGTGATAATTTATTGAGAGAATATTTATTTTTTTACATGTACCTTATCTCTTTCATTTTTCAAAGATTGGAGGGAGAAGTTTGGTCTAGTAAGAGGTCAGACCCCCTCACAGATAACACAAAATTCCTTTGTGCTTCTTCTAGATTGCATTGTCATCATTTGTTGCACTCATGGATGCATTTTCAGTTGAGTCTAACATCCTATTTTTGAGAGTGAATTGTCACTAATATGGGGTTTATTGTGCCATGGGACATTCATTGTACTTCATACATGCACTATTTCAAACGCTTTTTTGGTTGAGCTTGACATCCTTTTGCATGTGATTTGTATGTTGTTATTTTTGGCTATTGATCTTTTTGTGGTGTGTTTGCATATATTATGGCTCTTTTCTCCATTTACTACACTCTTCCATTAGCTCATGACATGTATTAGTACTTTAACACACTGGTATTTTGTGTCATATCTTTTCAAGGCCCCTCTCTTAGTGCCTCACCTTCTTCTATGGGGACACTTTTTTGATCCCTTGTTTTTAGATCACTTATCTTGATGGTTTATTTAGTATATCGATAATCTCTTCATTTGGAGCTATTTTGGTGAAGTCCAATGTCTTCCTTGTCTCCATTTGGTGTTTTTTATGTGTGGATTATATTGTATATGCATTGATTTATAAAGTGCCATGGGAGGTTTGTTGATTCAACCTTATGTACCTTCATGCATTTATGTGCTCTATTTTGGGCACCTTTTCACTTCTTAAGTTGATTGTCTCTTCCATCACCACTATGGGCCATCCTTTCTGAGAGACCTTATCTGTATCTTTGACACTAATTTTATGATAGTTAATAGTCTCTTTTAGCATGACATGGAGATATTTTGGTGTATACAATATTAGTTTGTTCTATCTTCGAATAGTGGATTTAAACCACTCATGTAGACCTTTTTTATCCACTCAACCTAGTGAATACTATGGGGGTTATGATGTATATTTTGTTTCTTAGTGTTGAATGTTCCTTGCACATGAAGTACTCTTTTGTAATTTTGTCACCATTGATAGTCTTCTTGATTGAAGCTATTCTAGTGAAGCCTAGTGTCAGTTATTTTTGTGATCGAGTAGTGGATTCAAAACACTCATAAAGATTGAGCTCTTTTATGACTTGTGAGTACTTGACGTGTAGAATACTTCAGCCTCATCTTTGGGGGGATTTTCTATCTCTCTCTTCTTATTTTCTCTCTTTTCTCCACTTTATAAGAGTTATATTTTTAAATTATTTGAGTTTTTTTTAGATTTATCCTTTGTACATGGGTATCTTATTAAAACGCTTTATTTTTTGGAACCTATATGAGGATTATTACTTGACTTCATGGCATTTTTGGTGATTCTTATATTGACACCAATGAGGTATCCCCACTAGTGACACTAGTGTGGTAAACCCACCAGTATTTGTGCTCACTTCTCACCATCATATTGGAGGGTGTTCAAGCTATGCTTCCTTAGGTTAATCATTCTACCTAATACTTTGGAACATAATGTTTATGTTCATTGATCCTTGTATTCAACACCAATCTTATTGTGACTTGACACTTACAGCCGATCGACATTCATGTACTCCAAGATGATAAATTGACCTCCATAGGAACACGTGACTTCACATTGCATTCTCTATTGTTAACCCCTAGATTCTCTTTAGTGGGAGTGTTAGAGTATGTTATTACTCATGCTTGCTAGATTCTATGTTATTTATTTATACCTAGTTTTGTCATATGTGGGGAGTTGTCCCACATTGCCTAGTTTAGCTTGCATATTGCTTTGTCTTGACTATATAAGGAAGTGATCTACATTGTAATATACATGCTTTGTAATCCTTTTCAGATTTAAATATGTGAATAACAATTATTTTGTTTACAATTGATTTTATTTTTTGAGTGTATGCTAAAGCATCAATGACTGTAGTAATGAGCCATTAGAGACATATTGACTGAAGATTTTTGATAACTCTTTCATTTCTAGCATTCAATAATAAATAAAATTGTTAATTTCTATCATTCCTAGATACTCAATTTGTTAATATGTAGAATATGCATTGTGATGTTGTTAGTGGTTTAACCATCAACCGAGAATCATGCCTTGAAGTTTGAACATGCTCAAATTTTATTTCATAGCCTATAATTATTATAATACCGAGGCCCATAGTAAAAAATCTAATGAGAGCTTATTTTAAGTATCTATCTATCACTTTAATTACTATTTTATGGGTGGTAACGATTGCAAACATTAGAGATGTAATATGCTTACTATATTAAAGCCCTTTTTCTATTGGAAGTTTAACCATAAATTAAAAAATCCCAATCTTGAAGACTAATAATCTTCATATTATCCTTTTTATGCCTTAGTTATTCCAAGACCATCACAACAAACAAGTATTATGGGAATTTATTTTAAGTATCTCTTTGATACTAGTTCTCCTTTAAGGTCAAAATGTTGAAAATTATTCTACTTGCACCCAATCATCATCCTATTTCATTACAATATAGTATAAATATGAATTCTACTCATAGTTATTTATGATAATTTTTGTTGTTATGCCACTCACCCTTTTAAAAAGATAAAATTTCAAAAAATAAACTAAGTTCTAGTCTAACCCAACATATACAAACTTGATTGATGTGGTGTATTTCTATTTATTCTAGTGGGCAATGTCATTCCTACTTTACATTTTTCTTGCTCTACATCTTAAGCTTCCAACAACTAATTTTGATAGTTAATAATTATTTTCATGGATTTTTTGGAGATCTATATTAGTTGTATCAATATGTATCGTCAATTTAACATCTACCCCTTAGGGTACTACATAGCATGATATTTAGAAATATGACTTTTTAGTTGCACTTACATGATTACTAGCTCAACACATATTGCATTACATATAGAGGTTGAATATAAGGAGACAACATATGCTATCATATAATGCATAAAGTATGGAGATTATGCTTATATCTAATTTTGGTGGTTTTGGAAATCTGGCTCTTAGTATATATTTACAAATATAATTTTCCTAGTCAAACTGTTAATTTACAATCCATGTTCCAAAGTATACTTACTTGTGCTACAATATAACCCATTTTATGAATTTAATATCTACCACATAGGCTAACTAATGTGCAATGTTATTTAAAGAGATGATTTTTGGGTTGGACTTATATAACTATAAACTCAACACATATTACATTATTAAGATGGATGCTTATACAATGGGCAAGGTCTTATAGATTCATCTCATGTCATGACAAAATGACATATTCCCTGATAAACAACCTAGTTTTGATTGGTGGAAGTTTAGGGGAGGTGGTGGTGCAGAGCAATTTGGTACTACATAGCAGGAAACAGACATGAAGTGGTTCATACTCCCAAAAAGAAATAGAAACACAATATATATATACATTATATATATGTCCTATCTAGACATGGAGATAAACATATATTTATAGTCTGTTAAAAGCGTAGAAGGGCTTTTTGAGTCCGTTGAAATCCTTGACTGAAATGGAATGTGATTGCACTTGAGTTGAAATAGTTGAGATAAAAAGAATAGTGGCAGTTTTGCTCTTAGGTTGATTTAAAAAAAACAAAAGAACATAAACTGATATGGAAACAACATTAATTTTGTTAGATGAAAAGGCTACTTCAGGAGGTTCAAACCCTAGTCTGAATTATAATTTGCAAACCATTCAGTAATTGTTTATATATTTCAATAGAGGGCAATGCCATGCTATGTTGTGCTGGGCTAGGATAATGGCCGGAGCAACAATGAAACCACAGTTGGAAGGTAATTTTTTTAATCCCATATGCATGGTGTAATTATTTTAAAGGGAGAAGGGAGCATATAATAGAAAGGGCATGGGATAACTAGGGAATTCATCAGGTTTCATTAGAATATCTGGGTAACTTTATTTCAAATCTTCTTCGATCTTTTGTATTTCAAAAATAAATGCCTATATTTCATGATTTCAAAAATATGATAATCAATAAGGGCAAAATATTACATGCTATAACAATGTATAACAATATACTGTTAAACATGAAAATACCTTATGGGTCCTTGACTTAAAGGTGCAGTCCCATGGAACCGAAAGGGAGGCAACTCTTTTCAAGAATCTTGTCAATTTTGGTGTGTTGTGCAAATTTTACTACAAATTTAAATGTCTTAATAGTCATACATAATTGTACTCAATGGAAAATTTGCATCTTCAAGTTGAACCACTTAGGTAAAAGGTATGGTAATCGCCTCCTGTTTAGCTTTTATTTTGTAGAATGAAGCACCATAAAAACTTGAAGCTTTAATAGGGGAGAGTGACCAATTATTATTTGAATGGGATCTAATTATTGTTTATACAATACTTATTTATTTATTATGGGCCTTTTTTTGAGTTGGACCCTCAAAATGACCCGCCTTATGTGCTACCATCAAACTTATATGATGCAGTTCATAGGTGGGATGAGAAGGAAAATGTGCAGAGAATGATGAAAGAAAGGTGAGTTGAAAAGACACCTGTAGATATTCTTGTTGGCATGAGATCAGGGGTCAACAAGATAGGACTTCAAATTATGGTTTGTTCCCTTTGTGGGAAAATCTTATGTATCTGTGTTCTACTTTCAAAATTAGTAGTGGATTTAAAGCGAAAACTAAAGCATTCTCTATGGATACTAGCTAGTTTTCAACAACTTTTGCACCAGGGTAAACAACTTCAAGATTCTTCTACTTTGTCTTTCTATAAATGTGATTCAATATCAGGCCATTTTATCCGCTGAATCAGTCATTTGCAGATTTAATGGACTTTGGCCAACTACTTCGACATTATATCAATGTGTTTATTTGAATTGGTCAAAGAATTGTGAGAAAGTATGTGTGGTCAAGTGGTTGAATGCCAAGAGAATCAAGTCTTTCAGATCCATACGAGAGGAATAAGTGTCTCTCGTCATTTGTTCAGTATGGGAGATGTTTGTTGGGGTACAATTCTTGTTAACCTCACCAAGATCCTTTGCTCCCTTACACAAGTACTCATATGGAGAATTCTCTATGGTAAGAAATATTATTCTAATGTAGACCATCTAGTTGGCAGTGATAATGGCAAAGGCAAAGAAACTAGACAAATGATATCGCATATAACAAAAATAGTGCGAAAATTCAACGTGAAGGAACCTCCGACTTTTCTTGCACCATAGGGGCAATTGGTAATATATAAATATTGAAGACTAAGACAAAATAGGTGTTATCATATAATGCACAAAACATGTTAATTATATTTATATCTAAGTGATGGCATTTATGTCCACATGCAAGACACTGACCAAAATGCTAAAGAAATATAGTAAATAGATATTTAATTTTTTATACGTCCTCATCTAATCACAAGCTATCACAATAATTTAATAGTTATATGATTGTAATTTTAAATCTTACGTAACCTTTATTTCATTTAAATATAAAATATAAAATACATTTATGATTTTTCAACATAATGAAACCTTTTAAAACTAAAAAGTGTTGGGTTGGAATAAATCTTGAACGATCAAGTGCATATTGCAACAACACCACCTTTAGGTGCTCTTATTTATAAATATTAGGAGAGAGGGGAGGGGTAGTGCCAACCGAGTGACATTGGTACTTAATAATGATGTTGCTAGTTTAAAAAATTTACCGTAAATTAGTATTAGAATTTTCGGTCATAGAGATCTATCACATCAAATTCTTATCCTTTCACATCAGTTTGGTTTCCCAAAAAACTTTCTGGCTTGAATTTATTGGCTTCTTCCCAGGCAATTGGATCCCTTGCAACAGAGGAGCTTGTGAGTGAAGTCGCAGTGTTTCTTTCACCACTGATTGGAGATATTGAAGATGAGGCAGATCATGTTCTTCTACCATACGATTCAATCCTATTACAGAATCAACCTCTTCTTGAATTCACTTCATTGTTGACGAATTTCTCAACAATTCTGACATTGCCCATTTCAACGTTCCTCCTGAAGTCCTGAAAACAAAATTGTGATGTAAACTGAGAAAAAAAAAAAAAAAAAAAAACATGACACTCAAAGGATAGCTCTCCTATGTTATCAGAAACTATCAATGTGAAATGTAAATGTAACTGAAAAAAAAAATGCAAAGGTTTGCATATAAGAAAAGTGTGTAAATATATATAAATTACATTCATTTATATAATTAAATCGTAAAAATGTAATTTATATATTTTTTTGTCAATAAAAAACTAGGAATCAAAATATATTAATTCAGTCAGCGCATTTTTGAGTCGCAGAAAATAGGGGATTTTTGTAGCTACACAATCAATCAAAATTTCAGATCTGATATATTTTTAATCCACAATTTGAGAAAATAACAGACAAAAAGTTACATACTGAGGATGATATGCCATTTCTGTCTCTCTTACTAAAAGAAAGTTACCTGCTGATGTGTGATATATTATTTTAGTCTTCTTTATTATTTACAAATTATTAATTTTTAGTACACTTTGAAAACAAAAAGCAAAGGAACATTAGAAAGAAGATGCAAATTAATAACTGAGAGTGAATATGCACTGAAATGGTCACATCATGTTCTGGTGCTTAGTAATCGGGGGTCTAATATGTCCAAAAATATCAAGGAAAGATTAGTACCAAAACTAAATTATATGTATCAAAACACAACATAGATCATGAATTAAATCTATAATGTTAATAGAAATGAAGGCAAGTCACATGTCATTGCAAACATTGAATTATAAAGGAAGCAATATTGTCTGAAAAAAAATTTATTTTTGAACATTTTGGCTTCTCCTCTTGAATTAATGATTTTATTTTTTTTATCAGAATTCTTAAATAGTCTTTAGTTGTGTATGCTTTTCTCCCATGCGACATGTCTGCATAAATATAACCCGGAAAGTAAAATAACTTTTGGAACATGTAAACATACTTTGAATTTCTATCGTATAAAAGGGACAAGTAGTAAACTCAACATGTAGATTAGTAATCTAAAATAATGACGTAAATACAGTTATATTGTTCTCAATATATATGAAAATCACACAACATCCAACATGTAATTTTTTGATATTGGTTAAAACAGTAACATGCGTGAAATAATATTATTGTAGGATTAAACGTTCATATTATTTGTGTGAGCTACAACTCATATGGACCAGCGAAGACTCGAACCTAGGATATTCCATTTGCTATTGGAGTGCTCTACCAACTGAGTTACTGACCCCTCTATGGCCAACCGATCATTGGTCCAAGTGTGACTTATTTACAACACCCCCCTTAAGCCACATTGCAAGTGCTTTGGGCTCCTAATCTGGTTCGCAATATGTTAGCTACAACTCATATGGACTAGCTAGGACTCAAACCTAAGACATTCCATTTGCTGGTGGAGTGTTCTACCAACTGGGCTACTAGCCCCTCTATGGCCAACCCATCATCAATCTGGATGTGGCTTATTTACAACAATTTGCTATTGCATATTTCAAATCTCAGTATTAAATTAGGTTGTGCCCTACACTAAAGTAAACAACCACAGATTAAAAAATAGTATTATAACCATAAAATCCCTAGCTAACTTTCCTAGCAACTCAGCCTAAAGGAATATCTCCTTTAAATATATTTAGTTAGAATACGTTTTCTATATTCCTCAAATATTTTTTTTCATAATTTTCATTCTTCTGATTTTTATGTTAAAAGATTAAATACATTTATATTACTGTTATGCCAATTGTAAATAGGATGCTAACAAGTCAAATCCACAAAACATAAATTACCAACACGAAACTCTACCACCTTACTAACATTAAACTCTATCAACAAATAAAATGGTCATATACAAGATAGAGAGGGTCTCTTGAGTAGAGGAAACATACAGTGCCATGTGACTGTGAAGTAAGATAGTCTACATTAACACACAAAAAAAAGAAATCTGATGGAAAACCAAATCATGAAGAAACATGAATGCATGACAGAGCCATGCCAACCACATCTAGCAGCCAACTATTTATAATTTCACTATAATTTAGTGAGCTCCCATTAATCAACCAACACTATGATTTTAGAAAGTGAAACGTTGGCTTGTGCTTTCCACAAAGCAATTGATGGAAAAACTTGGGGTGTCCTCCCCTATCTTCTACCAAATACCATGCAGCTAGGCGTGAAGATGAAATTATAGTGGTTGGGAGGGAACCTAAATAGAGTGTCATTATAGAGCCATATGTGTGGGTAATATTGGAGATACACCTGTGAGGAATATGGGATACAATATGAAGGTTGCCTATGATAGGCAATGGTGTTAGGTCAGAGGGAAGATTAGATGGTTTACTTGATTTTTGAGATACCACTTGAGGTTAAAATGAATAGGCCTATAAGTAGGGAAAATACATGTAATATTTAGGGATTCCATTATTGCTAATATAAAATGAACAATGGGAGGCCCTTATAGAGATTATTACTTAAGGCAATTAGAGGGTGAGAAAGGATGTCCTATAAAATAAGATAATTAAATCATTTCCCATATTCAAATAAAAATGACTTTCCAAGAACACAGCCAATTATTTTATTCTAAAAATATACAGAATAGAGTATGTGGTTTAACATGATTATAATTGGAAATCCCCTATATTTATAGGACACGTGTTTTGAACTATTTTTTCAAACCCTAGAAAGAGTACCAATAGGTGCATGTAAAGTTAATATTTGAAAGGAAATCTTACCTCACCTTATCAATAGATTTGTGTGGGGTCATTGAAAATATTTTTAGTGACTCTCCCCAAACAAGTGTCATGATGCAGTTTTAGTCCCTCTTACTAAAATTTATGTATAGATGTGTGATATGTTATTTTAATATTGAGTTATGTATCGATCTATGATATGTCCATTTAGTCTTTCTTATTAAAAGTTATGTGTTTTTGTGGTAAGGGAAGAATGTTGGGGGACAAAAAAGTCCCCATTTATGGACATGTTTTTCTAATTTAACAAATCTCAACTTATGTTTATTATTTGAGATGACTACACTCAAAATTTGAATATAATATCAAAGTATGAATCATAGCATTTCAAATCTAGTTTTCAAAACACTATTTAAAAAAAAAAATAGCTAAGTTTAAGCAAGTCAACATCTACATTTTGAAGAAGAAATCCTTTTTTAGGAAAACACAGTAAATAGCCAACTTATGACCCCTCATTTTTTAAGCATCATTTAATATTGGTTGAAACCCTTTAGTGAAAATTTAGATAAGATCATCTACATTGGGAACTATATTATATTAAAAAAATAATGAATATATGTATGTATCGATCTGTGATATGTCCATTTAGTCTTTCTTATTAAATAGGGAAAATACATGTAATATTCAGGGATTCCATTGTTGCTAATATAAAATGAACAATGTGAGTCCCTTATAGAGATTATTACTTAAGTTAATTAGAGGGTGAGAAAGGATGCCCTATAAAATAAGATATTTGAATCATTTCCTATATTCCAATAAAATTTACCTTCTAAGAACATAGATAATTATTTTGTTCTAAAAATATAAGGAATAGAGTATGTGGTTTAACATGATTGCAATTGAAATTCCTCTATATGGACATGTGTCTTGAACTATTTTTTTAAACACAAGAAAGAGTACCAATAGGTGCATGAAAAGTTAATATGTGAAAGTAAATCTTACCTCATCCTATCAATAGTTTTTTGTGGGTTCATTGAAAATATTTTTAATGACTCTCCCCAAACAAGTGTTATGATGTAGTTTTAGTCCCTCTTATTAAAATCTATGTATTGATGTGTGATATGTTTTTTAACTCTTGAGTTATGTATCGATCTGTGATATGTCTATTTAGTCTTTCTTATTAAAAGTTATGTGTTGATATTGGTAAGTGTATAAAGTTGGGGGACAAAAAGGGGCCTACCCATGGAAATGTTTTTCCAATTTAATAAATCTTAACTTATATATATTATTTGAGATGGCTACATTCAAAATTTAAATATGATATAAGAACATGAATCATAGCATTTCAAGTCTAGTTTCCAAAACAATAATTTTTTTTAAAATGGTTAAGTATAAGTAAGTCAAACATCTATTTTTTGAAGAGAAAATTTTGTTTTTAGAAAAATATAGTAAATAGCCAACCTATGACCCCTTATTTTTTAAGCATTGTTTAATATTGTTTAAAACCCTTTGTTAAAAATTTAGATAAGATCATCTAGATTGTGAACTATATTTTAGAAAAAAACAACAAATATGTGTATGTATTTATGCATGTATTTATGTATGTATGCATTATGTATGTATTTATGTATGTATGCATGTATGTATGTATGTATGTATGTATGTATGTATGAGCGAAAGTGTGTGTGTGTGTGTGTGTGTGTGTGTGTGTGTGTGTGTGTGTGTGTGTGTGTGTGTATTCCAAGATCAATGAATGTTAGAGATTGTAAAAATACCCTAGTTTTAAGTGTGAGAAATATTTCCATAATATAAGTTGTATTAAATGCATCAAAAGCTTTATTAACATATGTATTAGTCAAAAAATATAAAAAATTATATTATATAGTGAGGTATTAGGTCATCATAAAGGTAGAAACTCAACTCACAATTAGAAACATACTAAGTGTATTCCCCTAATGACCTTAACAACCCTAAGAATGTTGACTAATAACTATGTAGGTAAAACCAAAAGTGTGGAAAAACCTAAACTAACACTCCCCCTTTGAAGCATAGCTTAGATGGGTAAAATAATTAAGTGTCAGCAACAAGCCCTGATGAGGTACCCAAGTATAATGCAAAACCCATAAAATGGAGAAAGGGGGAAAACTTGTAAGATAAAATTCCTCACCTAAAAGAGATGAAATAAGATAAGGGGCTAAAAACCTACACTAGAATCTACAACTACCTGTAGCCATACTGTATCCTACATTAGAGTTACAAAAAGTGACTTTGGATTAGAAGTAGATGTAATGAAGAGTGGATCACCTTAGAACAATGAATGTGTCTACCAAGTGCCTGATGAATCTTCAACCAAGGTATGATTACTACACAAGGAAATGTTCTCCTCGTTCAAAGTATGAGGGCCAAATACTCTATGCAATGGGATCAAAGTATAATACCATGTCCAATTAGTGGGCCAGAAAAAATTAAAAAAAACAAATCCTAAAAAATATTTAATGATTTTTAGAAAAATTGTAAATATATATATATATATATATATATATATATATATATATATATATATATATATATACACTACATATTTTTATATATATTCTAAAATATATTTGTTGATTGATTTCAATTATCCAAATTCAAGATATTTTGAGGAGAAGATGAAAGTGTAAGTGACATCTTTATGCCAAAAAATGGGACATACTGTTATGATGTGACCTAGTGATGGTACAATGGGAGCAAAGACAACAAAGGACTGTTGAATGCCTTGAAACTATGGCATAAACTACTCGATGTTTGATGTGTCCTATATCAATATACTTTTTCCCTATAATATTTGAAGTAGACCAGGGGTAGGTTGATCATGGAATAAATCCTCATTGTCTAGAAGGTGAAAAGGAGATGAAGATATGTCTATATAAATATTATATTCTTCTATATTAGAAGAGAATTAATCAATATTAGAGTCGTGCTTAGGCTAAAAAATGTCTTCAAGTTTAGGTAAGTATGAAGAAGAATCTAAAGGAGAGTCAAGAGAAAAGTGCGATAAATTATATATTTGAGTTTACTGATTGACCATTCCCTCTACCAATATAGTATCTTTTTTAATCTCTCTAACATACACTAAATCTGGGGTGAACTCAACTCACATGCCTGGACCAAGGTGAGTGATCTAGTAAACTAATAGGAGAATAATTGAAAGTGAAGGAACACTTAGATTTTTTTTTAATTTTAAACCACTCACTTCAATAAACGTTATCCTAAAAACATTTTTATAAGTGTCATCATTTGATTATATAGAGGACATTTCACATGGTTTCAAAGAATTGAACTCTATCTATGAAGAGGTCATGTAATGTGAATCACCACAGTCAATGACCCATATAGGAGTCAGAGGTACAACTTCAACTAGGTCCTTGCCCTTTAATTTCCCCTTACTATTCACATTTTGGTTTTCTTTACCATTTTCATTTGCCTTAGAAGATTCATGGGTTGATAAATTATGAATGGTTGATCAAGGACACTAATGTTGTGATTCTCAAGCATCTTAGCCAATTGGTCAATCTGCTTTTTTAAACATTTTGTTTCATCATGCTTCCCCAATCAAAACCCACATTTGATTCAATCTTTCTTAGGCTTAACATTAGAAGAAGAGGTCCCATTATTTAGTTTATAGGTGGGAGGATTTGTATCCTTCTCTTGATCCTTTTTATTTTGTTTCTTTTCTCTATTTTTTGATCTTTATCTTTCTTAGAAAAAAGTGCATGAGACTTTGACGACTTCATTGTGACCATCTATATTAGCCTATCTTTCTCCAAATTCAAGTTGAAAACAAATTTATCTAAATAAGATATTGTCAGATCCAAGGGCACTTTTGATGGTAGGGAAAGTGGACACTAAAACATAATAGTTTGGACTCAATTTTGATAGTATAAATAGAACAAAATAATCATCTTTCTTATCAATTACACATTCTTGTAACTAGAACCTTAGAGATTTGAACTTATTGAGGAAATATTGTAGTGTCAAAGTCACCTGGGCTCAAACTGATGAGATCATTCTCCAGTTCATGTCCTCTTTTCATATCTTAATTCCTAAAGATTTTTTCTAGTGTGGTCCATAATTCAATTCGTGTTTTAGTAGATTCAATATGAAAATGTAAGTCAAGAGAAATAAACAAACTAAGACAACCATGTCTTGATCACATCTATTAAACCATTTATTTTCCTCTGCATTCACTTCAAGTTTAATTTTCTTATTCATATCTATCCTATAGAAGCCTTTTTTTATAGAAAGTAACATGTTTTCCAATCATGATGATTGAATGTTGTAAGATGTGGAAATGACTAGTAGCCCATAATGCAATAAAATAGGTTCTTGCATAAAATAAATAATAAATTCAAAAAATAAAAGTACATAAACCACATAGTACACCTTAGAACTATCAGATTGACCCTCCCCCTTAAGTTTAAAATAAAACAATGCTCATATAGATGTCAAACATAGCAAAGAATGCATCTTGACTAATATGTGCATAAGTATGAAATAACTAAAGGGACATTAGAATCAACTAATAATGATTCCAAGAGTGTAAATTTTTTAGTTTTAGGGAGCTAAAAAATGTCACCAATGTGTAGATCATGAAGAAACAAACACTTTTGAATAAGACGCCACTCAAATTTAAGTTATTGATCAAAAGTTATGGTTGTTTAAAAATTTAAGCTCACATGAAAATTTTAGGTGAAAAATAGTGGTGAAATTGTTTTATTCAACTTCCCCAAAAAACTTTAAGGCCCCTTGGAGCAAAAGCTTGAAAAGATTTATGAATCAATTTAATCAAACAAACTTTATGCCTCCATGAATTAAAAGTTAAATACTTTTGAGTTGAATGTGACCAAAGGCTTGATTTCCATATGACCAAGGGCTAAGGGCTAAGACAGGTGCTCCCCTCATTTGACCACAACATATGACCAAGAGGCTACAGCTTATTATGGGTGTTACCCCTCAATTTTAATTGATGTAGGATTGACATCATATAAAAATTATGTCCATTTTTTAAATGATTAGTGTCACACTTTATGGGGTTAAATTTCACATCTTTTAGACTGTTGTTAGAGTCTTTGACCTTCATTATAGTTTTCAAGGTTTTACGTTAGAGGTCTATACTTGAAATTATAATATTTATTGATAGTTCCCATAATAAAGATTTGAATTTAGGTTGTATACTAAGATTTTAACAACTTTATATAGTTTTTATGACTTTCAAGAGTTTTAACAGTGCAAAAAGTTCCAATAGTTCCCACAATAGAACTTTAGAGGCTAGAAGTAGTGGGCCCATTTGCAGTTGGAGTTTTAAAATGCATGAGCATGCAAAAATACTAATGGAAAAGATTAGGTGATTCCCATAATGGATTTATTGTGGGAGGAAGCAGTTGGGTTGTGTGTAGTTATTGGAAGTGCTAATAGTTTTGGTAGTGTCAGGGTTTCCCAAATTTCTCACACCACAACTTTGGATTACGGAAGTAGTCAAGAATTCTGTGACCAAAATTTTTGGATGATGATGTATTCTATAAGATCAATGTAAAATTTTGAGTTGTCCATATATCTCTAAAATTTAATGCTAAGTTTTCAAACTATGTTTGCAACCTAGAGTTCTAACATGTGTAAAATAAACCTAAAACTCTAATTTGTGCATACAAATGTCAAATTCCCACTGAGTCCAAAATCTCCATATCTAGAATGACTATGTAAAAACCATTGAATACCCATCAAGGAACTTAAAAAACCTATAAAATTCCATAATTTTTTTTCTTTATTTCAGTCAATTACATACATATAAACCATTATGATAAAAATTATAGAAGATAAAAATAGCATAATAAAATTAGAGTATTAATTTTTCTTGATTTTTTCACTAAAACCCAACTTGGAACAACATAAAGGTAGAATCTTTCCTTGAAACCCTAGATGGAAATTTCTTAGAAAAGTAAGATAACACCAAAGGAATAAGATTAGAATTTTCTTAAAAACCCTAGCTAAAAATGACACCTAGATAGTATGATAGCATTAAACCTTAGTTGTATTTGTACCACGACCTTCAAAATGGTATAATATCATCAAACATTATTTGTAGTCATATGGTAGTCTTTAAAATGATATGGAAGCCATTAAACATTATTGACCAACTTATCAAAGTCAAACCTTAGTGTAGAAAAGTCAATGCCCAAGTATGACAAGCATAAAAATTCAATGGCTAGGTTTCATAGGCTCTAAAAAGTCCATGCCTTTCTATTAGAAGGTAGATATAACAATCAAAACATAACTAAAGTGGTATGACCAAACCCTAGGTCTAGTGATTTTTCTTGGAAGTGTGATGCCCTTGCCCTAGTGCAATATAAAAACCTTGTTCTATTGCTCTAAAACCCTTCTAGGAAATTTTAAAAGTTATTACTAACTTTCAATGAACACCAATATGAAAATATCTTGTTTATCCACATAATTACAACCCCTAGATAGAGTCACATCTAGAGGTTGGATAGTTTTCATCTTCAAACCTATTTGTAATGGAGGGTTTCTATCCTCAAAGCAAAAGTTAAATCAATTTTTAATCCAATCGTGAATAATGAATAATCCTTTTTTCCCCACTTATCATTTTATAAATTCACTTTTCCAATTTCACCCTAACCCTAAAATTATTTAAAACACTTTTAGGAAATTATTACCTTTCTATCCTTTCAATAATTTTTTTCCATGTAATTAATATAGCTTTTGACCCATTTTAATAATAATACTCCTACATTTACTTTTTCCATTTTATATCATAAATTAACATTGGACAACTTGAATGAATTATTATTAAATTATTTCCATCACTACTTCCCCTTATCCTATAAGAAATAAAATATTGGCTCTATGTCCTCTAATTTATTTAATTCAAAAATGTGACATTATAGTATACCTTTCCCAAAATTTCTTGTCCTCAAGAAATTCTTGACCAGTTATACAAATACTAGGATCTAAAATCAATCTTGGAAGTTTATAATTTTTAATCCTCAACCCTCCTTGTGATCTAGTTAATTTCTGCTACACTTCTATGATATAATGAGGAATTTGAAGCCTCCTATTATGGAATGATTTTCATGTGGTCCTATTAAGTGAATTCATGATATTTGAGTCATGAATTCGCTGGGATCTAGAAAGAGTTTGAGAACTATCCCTATTTTGGACTTAAATATCTATATTGAAATAAGCATAAACCTCCTTGTATCCCTTGACATCAAGTTGAAAGTCATAAAATAGCTTTGCAAGTAGATTTATAGTTCACATCAAATCAATCTATGTATTTTTGAAAAGGCTCCCATACTATCTTTTCTAGTTTATTACACCATATTATGTTGAACTGGTATGTATAATGGATCTTTTGACTTCCATATTTTAATAGTACATTGTTTATCTGGGTAGATTATAGGTCTTCATGCAATTCCTCTACTTATGACTAAAACACTGTATTCTACTTAGTTTGATCTTACAATTGACTTATTAGCTCCTCTCCTTCTTCTTGAAGTTGTAAAACATCATTCTACAAGTTATTTTCCTACACACTAGTAGAAGATAATTTGTTGTTAAGAATCTTTATCTTTATTTTCACTCCATACAATTCTTATTTTGATTTTGTCTTATCTTTTTCTACATATGATAAGTCTTGTTTGAGATGAATATTGTCATCTTTCAATGACCACACTTACAGCTCGAGTTCATTCACTATCATTTCAACTGTGACATGTTTATGTTTGACACTTTACATATATTTTAATAATTTCATCTTTTCCTTAATTAATCTTTGTATTTCCTCCTAAATTTTATATACCTCAACTTCTATAATTTCTAATTTTGCATGATATATCCAACCAAGTGATTCTTGTGTTGACTTTACCACCTCTTCAAATGATTGTGTTGAGTTCAGTAATGCACACCTAACATAACGGGGAACATCATTTGTTGTTTGGACTATACTAGTAACTACAACTTATAAAATATCTCTTTTCATTCCCTTTTTAACAACATCAATGCTAGAGTGTAGTGGAGGATAACCTTCATTCAACAAATTTGTAATTCTTTTAACTTTTTAAAATATGTAATTAGTATTCTTTCACCTTTTTTTATCTATTCATAATACTTAAAACTTTGTTTCATTATATTATTCATTGTTGTGTATAGATGAATAAAATCCATCAAAATCAGCCATCCATTTTGGAAGAGAGCTTAAGTTGATCTTTCCAACTTGCAAGTTCTTTTGACTGTTCATCAATTTTTTCATGACATATTATAAATCCTCAGTAAAATGTATTTTATCCATTGATTTAATATCGAATCCACTCTCACCACATGCCTTTAAAATTATTTTTAAATAATTATGGTTAGAATTAAGATAGTACTCCCCTAATTTTCTATTCTCATCCCACATATATTGAACATCCAAATAATCTAAAAAAATGTCATGAAATGATATATGAGCCCCCTTATTATCTCCTACACTTGGGTTTTTAAAATTTCAAGGGAATGCCATAAACATTGTTCTAGGAAAGTGAGGTCTTCAAGAGCATGAGAAAATCCATTCATAATTATATTGTCTAAAAGAATTTTGAATTTTTTTCTTTCTTATCCCAAGGATCAAAACATAGATTTGCTGACATTGAAAAGAAAATATAAATATTATAGATAAGATTGAGCAATATAGTCCAACATCCTAATTGATGAATCTATTTCATCAACGTCACTCTATGAACTCCTTTTTGAATTTCTATTTCTACTATTAGAAGGAATATCAAACTAATTATCGATGGAGAATAAGAAATTGTCTTTTCTAGCTAGGATCTTACACTTCAACCGACCTCTTCCATGAAAAACCAACTTTGCTCTATCAACTATGACTCTAGATTTTTATTTCTTATGTTATGACAAAGAAAATGGATTTCTCCCTTTTCCATAAAGTGGATCATTCATAAGAGATTGACTATGTTTAGTTCTAGCCATCCCAGGAAAAGAGTTCTCAATATTAATGGATTTCCTATGATTTCTTATACCATTCCTATCCAACAATGCTTTGGTCATATACCAATATTAGTTGGGAATGGATAGGCTATTATAATGAGAAGATTTAAATTCTTGGATCTCATTTCCTCTTACCGTTTACTGTGATTGTAAAACCACATTAATCTCTACTAAATTCTATGTTTGGTTGTGTATCCTTCATTTAATGCTCATAATTATCTATTTAATTAATCAATTGAGTCCATCTAGTGATATTAATACAAGTACCTAGAGGATGATCAACTTCATATAAGATTAATTTTGATATGACAAGATCCATAACTTGATTTTGATAATTAGGATGACTGTGGGAAAAATTAAGATATTTTTCCTAATCACTCTTTAATTATGGAACCATATTTTCAACAAAACCTAAGTCTCATAGCACCAAGTTCTTCCATGGATAATTTTTACCCTGAGATGAAGTAATCATATGAAAATTTGGCTTACAATCACTCTTTATGCATATACAGGGATTAGAATATTTTCTATTTTGTTTACCACCTTTCAACATCAAACATCTCACTACCTCAATAACTATGACTATCTCCACAAACTTGTATTCAAGTGTATAACTTGGCTCAAAGGAGTGATATATGAATCATGAGCATTGATCCTCATAAACTTTATTAGAATGCACAACATACTCTATATGATCCCTTATAAAATTCCTTTTCATCCAAATACATGGGATTAATGAATTCACTAGAAACAATAATATTGATCTCATCAAAGCCTTTAACCTTATTATATCTCAAAATATCACCTAGATCCCATATGCAAAAATAATTTTGAACTTGAATCAAATAATCTATATGCACTATGATGCAAGTTTTATCCTTGACCCTATCACCATTCCTAGAATATTTTATATGATGATTCTTAATGAAATAGATGCCTCATTTAAGGAACTGAACCCCTATTTCTTGAGATTTTGTAAGTCCCAAACATCATGTTGATAATATGTACCTAATGGCTAAAATAATACAAACTTGTGATAATTCATATAATAAATTTAAATCCAAAAGTAGCAAGGAAATTTAGAATATTTAAAATAGCCATAGAGAAGAGGAAAATCTCTAGTTCAGTAGCTCCTTCACCACTAGATCCATGCAAAACAACTTTTACTCCCGTAAAAACATCCTAGAATGTTTGCAACCAATTTTATATTTTTTTCTAACTTTTGTTTCCAAAAAATTGTACTTTTATTTTATATAAATTTGAACATTAATGAAAAATATAATAGAATAAAACTATAAATGCCAGAAATCACAATGAATGTGAAGGTTTAGACCATTCCCTCTTATATCTATAAATAGGAGAAGTAGAAATTGTAGAAATGGTGTATGATGCTCAGTGTAATGTTTTTTTGAAAGGGAAAGATAAATAAAATTTGTGTTGTTCTTCCAATAAGGAACATATGATAACTTTTGAAACTTTGTGTCTAATGTTTTATTTGAGCATATGTGTTTTTATTATATTAATATTTATCTCTCAATTTAAGATATACATGTTTTCTTATCAAACAAACATTATACTTACAAGGATGACTTTCTGTCATGCATAGGATGAAATTTGTGTTTGCTCATTCATGTGTGACTTTCACCTTCCTTAATTTTATTTTTTGTTTTGATTGAAAGTACTAAAATTCAATACTCCTTTCAACTTGTAATTATTGTAAATAGATTTATTTAAAATTTTCTTATTTTCAATAAAGGGAGCCTCCTCTCCAGATAAAGTGCCAAATTTTTCATCAATAATTTATAGTGTCCACCATGGGGCACATCTAAGTGTTTATATGCTTCCAACTCCACCTATCACCTAGTGTGACAGGTGTTGTTCCTATGTCAATTACAAATAAATATAGAATAAAATCCTCTTGTCAAATTATGGCCAATTTATTTTACATTCTGGTTAAAATAAGATACAAAAGGTCTATTAGAAATATGGGTATTCTTTATCCATTATTTAAATTGCAAGAGTAGTTTAATTTCAATCTTTCTCTCCAGTGGATAAGAGAGGTTCAAACTCTAAACTTGTCAGCACCTTTATCTGATGTATTGGTCCCAATAGAAATAAATTTCCAATTTATGGTAGCTATAACAATACCATGATAACCATATATCAGGCCATTGTCCCTAGGTTTCTAAATCCATTATTTACCCAAATGCTTAAGGAAAAATTTTCATAATCTTACCAATGATGGTAAACATCCTAATGAACAAGAAAAATCTTTATTTTATGAGTGCATTATTTTGAATTTGGAAACTTAGGGTGAATAAGTATCTAAATTATTTCATCATCTACTAGTAGCTTCCCTAATAAACTGGCAGATGATGAGAAATAAATTTGAGGAAAGATTGAAACTAGCTAAGGATAAACATTCCCTCTTAGTTTAATTGGCTTAGATAAAAAAATGCCTCATTAACCCATGATATAATTCATATCCTGATTCAAAAAATGATACATAATATTTCAGTGATAACTATGCCTACTCTATAAAATAAGAAATGATTTTTATTGAATACACAAGTATATGAAGGGAGTTTCTCCTTACAAACAAATTACCCACAAACTCAGTAAATAGAAGAAAACTAGGATACTTAAATATAAGATGATATCATTATGGCTGATAAACTAAAAAATAATACACTCAAAATCAAATAACAAACCTCAACTAACCCTTTGATTCATAAATTTAAAAATGATATATTGGCATTGAAGAAACAAACCCCTCAGGGTCACCATGTTTCCTCATATGAGGATATACCTAGCAGACCATTTATTCCATATCATGGCAATATTCACTCCAAACTTCTTGCTCTAACTCCTTAGCTTACTATCAAAGTGGATCCTACACAAATTCACTTTTCATGTATATTTCATGTCTCTAATGATATATATGGTTATAACTATCTATAAATGGTGAGGATGTTTCAATTCTTTACCATTGATTAACCATATGAAGAAGGTATTTTAGACACCTTTGATTCTAAAAGTCAAGAACTCAATGGTGAATCCATTGTAGGATATATTGATTATGAACTTTATTGTGATGATTATGATGATACATTTGAGGATATCAACAATAAATCATATGTCATATTTATTATATCTCAAAATGATAAATTGAGAGCTTTATAAAAGAATAAATAGTTTGACAAGAAGAAGGATAAAGAGGCTCCTGAAGCCACAACTTATACTAAATTTGTCCTCAATAGACTTACACCTTTCTAAAAGTCTAAAAAGGGTAAATAGCTTGAGAATGTGGGAAGTCCTTTGTTTCATTTGAGTGTCTGCACCAATGATGATTTCAGTCCTACCTATTCACCTGCATTTGATATCATTTATAACATGAATAAGACCAAGATTTTATATTTACAAAATTAAATTCCTTTCAAACCTTGATTAGCTGGATAGAAAATAACACCTCAAAAGATCAAGGTACATGTTTTTCAAATATAAATTATAGGTGATGGTTATAATAAAAAATCTCATTTAACATGTATTGAATTGGTTGATTCAACATTACAAAATAATATGACTATATCTACCCAATGTAGTGAAAGCACTAACCCATTCTATGTTTCTCTATTCATTAGAGGTATTTAGCTAGATAATTACATAATTGAATCTAGAGATTTAAATAATGTAATGGATACCAAATTAGCACACACCTTGGGACTAACATGCACATGAACATTTGTCCATTATTTAACATGGAAGTAAAAGTTTCTCTAATTGGACATAAAATAGACACTAAAGTAGTCTTAGTGGCAATTCCTCAGAACACATTTAAGATTACCATCTTGATGGTAGACATCTCCCCAAGATATAGTATGTTTATGATTATAACCTTATGCAAAGATGTTGGAGGGAAGATTTGATTGGAATGGACCCATGCTATCAATCCTATAAAGAAAGCCAGCTTAAGGCTTTCACCACAACCAAAAGTGAAACACCTGGTGAAAAATTCAAATGACCTTCAAGAAGATATTTTATATGAAGAAATGGGCCCTGATACCTACATGATGATGAATTAAAAATAATTTAATCTTTTAGACCCAGAAGTACATGATACAATATTCTATTACATCCAATTATTAACCCATTATAATTATGGAACTACAACCCCAAAATTATAGGTAGTATCTCTAAAGAGATAAATAAAATATTGGATATAAGGATAATTTTCCCAATTCATCAATCTACATTTCTAGAAAATATTAACCTATAAGGAAAAAGAATGGCAAGGTTATAATATGCATATATTTTCATAATTGAAATCAGGTTTCCCTCAAGGATAATTACCCCTTTCCAATCATGAATTATATTTTATGAGTGGTCACCAGTTATGAAATTATATTCATGCTTAATAGTTTCTCTCAATATAACCAAGTTGAATTTTCCATGGAAGATCAATAAAAAATAAGTTTCACCACCCCTTTGGGAACATTTGCATACAAAAGGATGTCTTTCAATCTTATCAATATCAGAGCTACTTTCAAGAGAGCAATGCATTTGGATTATAGTGATTTTTATAATAAAATAATAATAGTATAGTTTAATTATCTCACAATATTTTTAAGAAAAGAGATTATCACTATGAACATCTAAATTTTTTATTTGAAAGATGTCGTGTTCATGGCATATCATTGAATCCATGAAGTCTTGTTTTTGGTCAGTAACTTGAGAAAAACCCATAGGGAAAACCATTTAAAGTGATCAATTTATTACATAAGTCATTGATTGATTGATTATGAATGCAAATATACAACAATTAAATATCTATTTAAGAAACAATTGATTGATTATGATTATGATTGAGATTCATGTTATAATTAAAGAAGATCCATTGAAGTTTCTCATGAAAAAAACCCACCTCACTAGCTAAATATCTAAATGGGTGATACAAATCACATAATTCAATCAAGTTTATATCTCAAAAATCAATAAAAGGTTATGTTGTAGCCAATCAATTATCATTGACTTCATTACCATATACTTTCCCAATTATCGAGGCTTTCAGTGATGATTTTTTAACATCTAATATGTCCCATAATGCATAGAGAATGTTATTTTATGGATCAAGATATATGATAGGTTTGGGTGTGGGTATCATATTTTTTACCCTTGATGGTGAATATTTGACTTTCTCTTATAAATTAGCCTTTTATTTCACCAATAATGTAATAGAATATGAGGCCTTGATAATCAAATTGTCTATAGAACTCTTAATATCAAGGATATTCAAGTTTTTGATGACTCTAAGTTCATTTTCAATCAAGTTACTAACCACTAATAAAACAAATAGAATCATTTGATTCCATACTAATACATGGTGGACAAATTAAGAGAAACATTTGACAATATCCCATGTAAAGATAACCGTCAAGTAGATGCCATGGATAGTGTTACATCATTAAATTTCAATATTAGTGTTGATTGCATAATATTTAAAATACATCAATTATTAAAACCCTCCATTACATCAAAAAAATGTATGATTAAACAGTTCTTGTAATCACATGTAATTCCACAAATACAAAATGGTACAATGACATTTATAATTTCCTATACCGTGCATACATACAAGATTATTTTACATGAAATAAAAAATGTAGGTTACAACGAGAGGAAATTCATTATGTTATTATTGGAAATTATTTATTCAAATGAATCTTTAATGGTAAATTACTTCGTTACCTAAACCAAGATAGAGCACAAACCACACTCTTATAAATGCATAATCTAATGATTTTGGAGGACACTTTAGTGACAGATCTATGTAAATATTATGCCAAATTTATTATTGGCCTACAATGGAACATGAATGTATCAAACATGCCAAATTATGTTTACAGTGCTAAAAATATAAAAATTTAAGTCATGTTCCATCTGATGTGTTACGACCAATTATTTCACCATGACCCTTCTCCTTATGGGGCTTTTGATTTGATTGTAAAAATAAATCCTATATCCATAGGTGGTCAAAAATTCATAATCAAAACTATAGAATATTTTTCCAAATAGGTGGAGGCCATTCCATTTGAATTTGACATAGAGGATGACATATGTAGGTTTTTCATGACCAATTATATCCCCTATTTTGGAATACCATTAGTAATAATTATCGATAATGGGTTACCATTTAAAAATAAAAAAGTTAAGCACTTTTGCCACAAATAAAAAATCAAGAACAATTTTTTTACACCTTATTACCCATAGTGTAATGTTCAATTTGAAACAAAAAATAAAATCATTGTCAAGATATTTGGAAAAATAATTGAATGATATAATACAGATTTGCACCAACAGATGGTGTATGCCTTATGGGCATATTGCACTATTGTTTGCACACCTAATCAAGACTCGCCTTATTATTTGGTTTATGGTACAAAGTATATCATACCTATTGAAATTAAGATACCATACTTATGTATTTATCTAAAGGATTTTATAAAAGAGAACTAATATCAAGAAAAATGATTACATCAATTGGAATAATTAAGTGCAAAATGCACACAGTCTATTAAACATTTATGGGTCTATCAAGATATTATAAAATGGGAAAATGAAAAAAGGTTAGACTATGTGAGTTTGTTTTGGGTGTCTTGGTACTAAAATAAAATCAAAAGAATACCAATATAGAAAGATACAAAAAAGAAAAATTCAAACCAAATTAGTTGGGCCCATTAATAGTTACATTTTTTTTGGGAAAATACTTATACCACCTAGCTAAAATTTAATATAAACCTTTCAAGAATATAAAGAGATATATGTGCTTTCACAAATATTATACCTACATATTTAAAAAATACAAAAAAAAAAAATCATTAAAATATTTTAAAAAATAAAAAAATTCAAAATATAAAGATATTTACCATTCCCATGTTTTATTAGCTCCTTGGAATCTATGTTGTTTCTTTATGTTGGTATATCAAATATCATTTAAATTATATATACATATGTTTCATGCATATTTGAGTATGATACAGGCATTCCCAGGTACAAGATATATGAAATTATAGTTGTTAGACCTCATCTCTACCCATATCTTATAGTGCATTAGGGACATTTACTTCTTTGATCATGATTGATAGAGGTTACCTATTATTTTTTGTCATTTTGACATTATCATTTTTGAGTTTATATACTAACACTTACACATGCCTATATCAATGTTCATTATTTTCATAGTGTGATTGATATGCTATGTTACATAATGATTTTTTCTAGCACATATATGTAGGGACTAGTATAGTATGATTATGATGATTATTTATGACTAATCTATTTTTAACTTAGATGAGTGTATTCAATTGCTTTCTATTATCTTTTTTTTCAAACATTTAAATGTTTTTCTTATTTTTTGGGCCCTTTTCCATTGTATGTTAATTAGATATTTGAATTTGTCATTTTATATGGATTGGACATTTGAATGTCATTTTGTTTGATTATGTGGAATTTGAATGTGTCCCTTGTATGAGGTCTCCTTATACCATTATTTTTCATTAAATTGAGTGTTCTTGTGTCTATGCTTGATTTTTTTAACCTTGTATTTTTAATCTATACGTTGCCATGATCTATATCATGTATATTAAATCTTGATGTGATCATATACTAGGAGATTCATTGATATATCTACTTCAACATCTTATCCATATATGATACATGAATCATACATAAATTATATAGCTACCTTATCCTTTTGAAGTAAGGTACCTACCATATTCTATTTTTCTCACCTCGAAAAGGGGTGTGGGGTGGGGTGCGGGGAATATCAATAGGTTCAAGTAATATAACCATGAGCTCCACATTTTTTAGTTTTTAAAAATTTAGTTGGGGCATGCCATTAAAACATGACCTCCACACTTATACACTTACTCAATATCTATGGTTGTTAGTGGGAGTATGTCAAGAAGACATGAAATCCACACTTTCACTATCTATAGTTTAATTTCATACACTAAATATACACTTGGGTTAGAATCATATACATTGCACCAATTTTGTGTAGATTTCTTAGATTTATGACATGTATATTCCAACTCAAACATAATAGAGGTGTGTATTCCATGTTATTTCATCAAAAAATTACAAAACTTACCAATTATGCTACTCACCAAGTGTAGATCATAAAATCTGATTTATGTAGTAATCTAGTCTTGTACACTTGGTAAATATCCATCATAGTTGTAATTTTTAGTTATAAACTTGCTCACTACTAAAAGGCTTATGTTCACTATGTCTTCATGCCTAAATTTCTTATCTCTTAGTCTAACCACTATTATCTAATCATTAGGGCTTCCAAACTGTGATAAATATCTAAACCTGATCATTATCCTTCAATGATAATTTTAGACATGTCCCTAGTTTCTAGTTTGATCGATACTTGTCCCAGATGAACCCCTACCTCAATACAATTGTCCACTTTTCCTTCAAAGTGTCAAGTTCCCAAAATTCATCCAATTTGTAAATGAAACATGTCCTAAAGGTCAGCCTAAGTGACTTAGTGTGTGATATTTACAAAATCAATTGGTATATATATATATATATATATATATATATATATATATATATATATATATATATATATATATATATATATATATATATATATAATATCAAGTGAGTAAGCCTACCTATTCATCCATATTTTGATACAATTTATAGGAGCAATATTTCCATAAGTTTGATTCATTCAAAGAGTGGACCATGATCCATAATTTCAAATTTAAAAGATAAGTTACTACATATTTATGTTTGTCACACATTACATCTTTGTGTACACACAAGCTGATATATATGGGGATAACTACATAATTATGAGGTCTATTAGCTATGTAGGTAATTCCATTGAAAGAGGGGTCCTTGGGATAACTTGACCTTTTGAGCCCACTAAACCATTTTTTTCACAATCAATACAATGGTGAGTAAGCTAGGGTTTGATCATTTTAAAAAGAGTAATAACCTATTTGTAAATTTTGAAGAAATCAGAATAAAGTCTACTCCTATAATATTAGACATAGAAACTTTGATTTCTCCTCTTGTTCTTATTTACAAGGGTTTAAAGCTTACAATATTTCTTCTATGTTTTTAATTTTAATATTGAACCTTTTATAGTGTTTCTAAGTCATTTGATTTATGTGTTAAAGCCTTAACCCTTTTTAATGGGGTTATTGATTCAAATCCCATTAGAAATTTCCTTATATCCTTTATTTTTTAACAATAAATCCCAAAATTAAGGGATAAATACAAATTCTTGCATTTAGTTTTCCAAATATGGCATATCTTAATGCTAGGCTTTAAAAATAGGCCGAATGAGGTAAGGGGTTAAAACCTAATCCAGCTCCCACATATTACTCATGAGGAGGTTTTGTTTTGGTGCTTTTATCCCAATTTGGTGGGGATAACAATACACTTTTTTTTAAGAGATAAATTACATCCCTTGTAACTTAGTCATGAGACCATTTATTATGTTGAACTTGAATTAGAACTTGTAGCACTTGGTCAAGATTTGTGAACTCCATGTTGAAGGATATAATTTGTCCACATGTTAGGCTATATAGGTCTATTCAGATGATGATGTCAATGCTATGTTATTTTTTTCTCTATTTTTTTCCACCTTCAATATGCCATAACTTTCACATAGGATGTTCACTTGACCACATTCAAATTACATTAAAACACTTAACAAGATCTTAGATGTACAAATAGTTTTAGGAAGATTTAATACCATATGATTTGGTATATGGTGTATATCCTATCATATCACTCCTATCGACTAAAAATCTTTTGGACCACCAAAAGTTTGATTTCATACATGAAGGTATCCATTTATAAATTTATCTCTCTTATGTCTATAAAATCTTCTTCCCAAAACTCATCAAGTAATTCAAGAGAAAAATAGTCAATAGAAGGAATACTCTCACCTTGATCCAAGATCATAGAAGAAACAATCATCTCTTTGGGAGGCTAATATTTTTATCTCTTTTAGAGGCTAACTATCCAAATTGAAATCTACCAAATGATGTTCTATCACTCTTGGTATTTTGGTTTTCTTATTGATAGATTCTCTCAGCCACTTCAATGCATAAATTTTAGGCTAAGGTGAATATCTCCAATTAGGAAATAATATTTATATTCTCCTTGCTGCTCAACATTTTCAATAAGGTTAGAAATTTACATTGCATAATAAGTAAGTAGTGTTATAACTAGTCACCACTTGTACAATTTAACCTTCTTACGGTCTTAAAATCAAGTTTAACATACATAGATTATAAACACAATTTCATTGACAAACATTTACCAAATTAGGGTCTTTATTAAATGTGCACACAATAATTACAAATACATTGAAAGAACATATTTTAATGAAATAAAATGAATGCCAACATGCATTCATAAAACAACAGTGTTATTATTGAGTGTTAATCACCATGGAAGAACTTCTCATGTTGATTTTAAGCCACTTAATCTCCATATTGGAATTAAAATTCAACTTATCAACATGTCTCTTAATTATTGTCTAACTTGGATAACCTTTGTTTAAAGTTATCTCTCAATGGAGTGCCTCTTTACCCATCTTGACAAATTCTACAATATGTGGCAAGAAAAACATGTTAAAAATAATCTCAACATGAACATGAGAATATAAAATAGAAAATGATAAAACCTATTATAATAGGGATGCTCATAATGTGTTTCTAAATTTGGATGTCTAATCCATAGTCACCCTTAATGAGTGGTCTACCTCCACACTTGCTTATAAAATTGGGTTAGTTTCCTTCATGCTTATTCAAAAATGAAAACCCAAAAAGTGATTTGGATATGATACATAAGCATTATAAATTTAGATATACAAATATGTTATCCATTAAAATAAATAATTTCTTACAGATCCATTCTCGTGGATTCTCCTCTTTGGATTACTCCCTCTTGATGTGATCTTCTATGGATAAATGGGATTATCCATAATCTTCATTTTATATTATTAGTTCTTGAATAACTCTTTCATGTGATACCTCTTTATTTCTATGGGTTTTAACAACCTCCTTACTTGTATGTTATTATAAAACTTCCTTATTGAATGTATTTGGAAGAATTTGTGGATGAAGCTTCCAACATTTGTCAATGCAATGGTCACTCATATTAAAATGATTGAAATAAATATTTCCCATTTTCTTGGAGAATAATAGCTACTTACCATTATCCACATTTTTACATGGAGAGTGGTATTTATAATGATTCTCCTTCCTATTGAAGGACATGGTCTTCTTTAGGATGGAATTTCTCTTCCAACACATGGCTACAAAATGATTATTAATTCAAGAAAAAGAACAAAGATATTCATAACAATTTTTTTGTGTGTTTTAGGGCCATTCCTCTCATAATTAAAGTAAACATGGAATACTTATGCTTTTCATACCTTTTAGGGTTGTCCTTTATGAAATTATAATAATGGGAAGATGTATTACCACCTCACTATGGATGTTCATATCTATTTGAGATTCTTTAAATTCTTGTTGGATGCTTTTCCCATGATTGAAAGATGTCCCTTTATTGATTCCATCTTGAATTCACTCTCACCTTCATCGAGTGTAAGTGTGCCTTTTCCTTGTATGAGATATTTTTAAGAGCTAGTGGCTTGAATAATTTTAGTTTGGAAGCATGTCTTACTTCAATTATCTTGAAGCATTCTCCAACCTCTCCTTTACCACTAAAAAATATCTAACTTACATAACAATGTCTTTCCTAAACACATATGAGATTAGTCATTCTATGGACATTGATGTTAAGGCTCTTTCCATCAAAACCCATATTGATTAGTAATTTGGAACTAATACACTAAGTATGTTTCAAAAATTCACCAAAAGAAGCATCTACATCTTGATGGGAAAATAGAGAACATGGTGAATTACTTACTATGCATACCTTAGTCATGGTTTTTACATATATGGTAGAGGATGGTCTCCTTTGCATGTCAGATTATTATTTATCCTCTACTCCTTCACCATCATATAAATTTTCCAAACTCTCTCCCTTGACTTACAACTCAAGTTACAACACTCGAATGGTTCCCATGAGACATTCTCCCTAGACAACTTACCTTGCATATCTTGTATCTCGTCCTATAAAGGCTAAAATATTTGTCTTAATGTAGTTATCCTCCTAAATCTATCAGGTTATGATTTAAAGATCTTGAAGTATTTCTATATTTAGATCTTTTCCCATGGTTGTAGTTTTGTAACCAAGAATCCTGCACTTCCAAACTACAAGTGGCACAAATGGAAGAATCTAAATTGGAAAAGGTGTTATCTAACCCTATGAAAAATTATTCTGATACCAAACTTGATCCAAAAATGGTAGTTTATCCATAAGTTCACTAAAATCCTAGTTCATGGATACTCTAATGACTTTCTCAATTTCTTACTTTTTTACTTGAAAATTGGAGTGACTAAAATTTAGTATTTAAAAATTAAAATTCAAATAAATTACTAAAGAACAAAGACAATCTAAAAATTGAATTGATAATAAAATCTACTCAAAAATTGGGATACATATTTGGGTCCACGTAAAAGATGAAATGGTCATTTAAAATGATGAAAAAATACCATTTATTACATCAAATTATCCTAATAAGGGGGTCTCAATCTATAAACAAGTGTTTGATATCCTCTAGGAAATATGACTCTGGCTCTAGTTCTCGATTTGAGCCAGGCTCTAGATTTAGCTCTAGCTATGGATATGGATTTGGATCTATTGGAATATCTCTTGTTTGTCCCTACAAAATGAGCTGCTACATAAGTTTGTTATAATGTCTCTTGGAGGTCTATGAAATGGCCCTTTCCTTGTAATTGCTACTCTGTAAAGATAGAAGAACAAACTTACTTTGACTCCCATTAAGGGGATAAAAATTCCTTGTAATGTCTATAGGAGATTTGTGTAATAGTATATTGGCCTTCAATGTGATAATTCTATAATATTAGACATAGAAACTTTGGTTTATCCTCTTTTTCTACATTACTAGAGCTTAAAGATTAAAATATTTATTATGTATTATAAATTACAATATTAAGCCTATTATAGAGTTTTCTAGGCCCTTGATTTATGAGTTAAAGCCTTATCATTTTGCATATGGTTAGGGATTTAAATACCCATGGAATATGCCTCATATCCTTTATTTTTGGAAATAAATCTAAAAATTAAGGGATAAATACAAAGTCTTGAATTTTATTTGACAAATATGGTGTAGCTTATTATTGGGCCTTAACAATAGGCCAAGTGAGGTGAGGGGTTGATCCCTACTCCAACTCCCACATATTAGCTCATGAGGAGGATTTTTTTAGAACTTTGGATAATGTTTTATCCCACTTTGGTGGGGATAACAATCAAAATATGTTTAAGAGATAAATTTCATCCCTTGTAACTTGGTTATGAAGCCATGTATTATGTGTAAATTGCATTGGAACTCATAAAAATTAGTGGAGATTTGTGAATGCCATGTTTCAGGGTATTATTGGTCCATGTGTTAGGATATATAGGTTAAATCAATTGATGATGTCAGCACCATGTTATTTTTTCCCATGTTTATTGCTACCTTCAATAGATAATAACTTTTTCATACAATGTTCATTTAACACCATTAAAATTGCACTGGAAATCTCTCAATGAGCTCTTAGATGTGCATAATGTTTTCAGAATATTTGAGAATATCTAATTTGGTCTTTAGATGAGATTCTCCCATATCATTTATCATAAATATAAATACTAAATTCATTATTTAATACTATAATATGAGTTTATTCATGAATTTTAAAAGATTATGACAAATAGAGATGTGTGTAAATGTTTACACTGAAAATTTCTATAAACTAACCATTAGAGTGGGTAATGTTGATAATATCTAAAGGTATGAAAATAAATTTTGCATTATAGTTCAAGATGAGATTAATATGATTGATATGTGCACTAAACATGGAATAATTTTTCTTATTCAAGAAACAAAGAATATCATGAGGAAAAGGAAAATTCATGCATGGATGTAGATAAGGAAGTGGAAGTGGCAAAGGTTATTTTATGAAAGAAGGGGAGGAAAGTAATTCTCATACTAATGATTCTAATGTTAAAATAAGAAAAGGAAATTTTAGAGATAGAGGATCCTATGGACATAGTAGAGGACATATATTCTATGGTACATGTTTTAGATGTGTTGAGACTATACATAGAGAATTTGAGTGTTTACATATGCATAATGAAGATGGTAAGATAGTTAAATTTACAATAGTTTAAACTAATCCTTTTGATGAGTAGAATGTTGTATCTATTCATAATATATATGAAAAAAAATCCTCATGATGAAGTGGATGTTGTGGAAAACTTTAAAATAGGATAATAATCATGCATAGAGGAAAAATTAATTTCTAACCATTTGTAAGTTTGGATGTGAGTGTTATAATTTGATTGTTGAATTGGTAATAAATATAATAATTTTATTTCAAAAGAAATAGTAGGTATAATTGGTCTAAAGATAAATTTGCTTCCAAATCCATATAAGGTTTCATAGTTTTTAAAGAGACATTAAGTTTTATTGAATCAGGAATGCATATAAAGTTTTAAAATTTGGTACATATAAAGATGAAGTATTATGTGATATAATGCCTATGGATGTTTCTTATATTTTTCTTGAAGGTGTTGTTAGTTTGATCATAAGGGACATCATGATGTTCATGCAATAAATACATATTGGAGAAAGATTTAGTGACACACTCTTCAAATCCATTGAAGAATAAGTATGAATAAGTGGAAAATAATCGAAAGGTTTTGATAATTTTAGCTAAGTAATTCTAAAAGAGATGAGCGAACAAATGTAATTAGCTATAATCCCTATGCCACAAAAGTTGTGATAATAGTATAAATAAAATAATAAACACTTCTAAAAGAATTGATATAAATGATATATGTATTTTTAGAAATTTTCTCAAATGATCTCCCATATGCATTTATTAAAAAAAATTCATCAAAATTTTGAATTTGATTTTCTAGAGGCAGTTATTATATAAATGTTAGAAATGTTTATGCCATATTTTGCATAACGAATCATTTTTTGTACACTTGTTTGGTCAATATAGGGAAAATTTTAGTGGCCTATATTAAAATATACTTAGTGTTCACTCAATGAATCAATTTTGTAATGTTGGTGAATCATGTTGGAAGGCATATAATAGTGTAAGCAAATTATGAGGTGGCACGAGGTGAATACAATTTGAGAAATATAAACATCCTAGTATCTAGTAAGAAAAGCACTATGTAGTTATCTGACTACACAATGTAGTCACCCAAATGCATGATTCATCTCCCTGACTACACGATGTAGTTACCCAATTACACAATGCAACTGCTTGACTGCACGATGAAGCCATTCAAATACATGATGTAGCCATAATAATTGGTTATGATGTAATTTTTAAAAGTGTTAATACATAAATTACATCAAGAAAATTAGATGATGCATATTTTCATCAAAGGAAACATTTTTTACATAAACATTGACACAACATGCATCACTAAAAAAACCACTAAATTAGAACAATTTTTTATTTTCAAATTTATTGTGGATGTGCTTAACACAATTTATTTCAATAAAAATCATTGCCATAAATGTTGCATTAAGGCTCACTAAAAAATTAATTTAAACCTAAAAAATATCACAAATTAATGAAAATAGACTAGAGATTCCATCCTGAGCTCATCTCTTTAAGGATTCCTTTATTTGTGTATTTTACACAATTTCCAAGTTAGGCAACGTTTATTTGGCATTTATTTAGAGATAATATTATTTTTATCTCTAAACACCTAAGAATCCTATTATTTTCAATAACTATCTTATATCTTATAATTTTTCAATTAATTATAAAGTTGATGTGTTCATCTCTATGTGTCTCTAAATCCAAGATCAAGCAGAGAAAGTTATTCTTAGTTTTCAAGACTTGTAGGATCTCATCAAGCACTAGGGAACACATTGTGCATCATGTGAAATATCCCACCTTATATCAAACTTGAAATTTATCCTCTTCTAATGCCTTAATATCATTGGATCCTCTCGCATAGCCCCTTCATGATCCCCCTTACTGCTTAGTAAGGTGGTTGGAGTTTTTTGGTTTGTTAAATTTTTTTGTTGGACTTTTTAGATGTGTCTCTGAGATCAAAGGTGGAAATGATTAGTGTGTTTGTTTCTCCTCCACCTAGATGGATATTTTTGGATCCTCTTTCTATCAATAAATAATATTAGAAAGATGAGTGGGTGGCAATGAATCCTCTATTGGTCAAGCACTTTCCTAGGACTTTCTTCTTTTGAAAAATGATTTGTGTCCTCATTCTAATGTTGTTTCATGTGTTTGACTATACCCTAATGGTTTTTTTTCATGATTTAACTTCTAATATATTTAAAATTATTTTATAAACAATAAATGTCAGTAAAACACATTTTAAATATAAACCATCTATTATTTGTAATAGCTATATGTTTTAATTAATAGATATACAAATAAATAAAAAATGACACAACCGAAAAAAAAATCAAATCATTAATTGATGATGATGATAAATATTATAATACTATAATAAATTATATAAATATATAATGAGTTTCCAAATTCACACAAAATAAGCACCTAAATTCTATTTATTAACAACCCAAAATATTTTTGTAAATTACCAATTTTCCAACATTATTTTATTAGAGAATGCAAATTTAATATTTTAATTCATTATGGAACATTCTTGTATATCTTGAAAAATCAACTACATATTTCAACAATAACACCACCTCAACATTATAGTGGTACAAACTAGTTTATAAACATTACTTACAATTGGTGATTGGCATGAAGATGCACTGCCCTTTGCATGGTCATACTATATGATTTTAAAATATACAAATTTTGTGGAGAGACACCTTCAAAAAGAATATAATTGAAGAATCCAATGGTAATACTATATAAAATGAATTAAATCTATAATGTTAATAGAAATGAAGTAATGAGCCCAAAAATTATCAAGACAAATAAAATACCAATAGGCCAAGATCTTGAAACAATAACTTAGAATTGATTGATATTGAATGAATTGAAATATTAAAAAACCCACACCATGCTTAAATAAGCCTCAAATCAAAAATTAGAGTTGACATGCAAAAATTCAAAAAAAAAAAAAATCTATAAAAAATGTTTATTTTTTGTAGCCACTATTTATAGTAAGTTTCACAGCAAGTACTCATGGCTCTAAAAATTTCTTGAAATACACTAAATACTAAAATTATCATATGGGATGAAATTCAACTAAATTTGATACCCGGTCTTAAAAATGTACAATTTATAAAAATATAAAATTCTTCAAAAAATCATTAAATTTTAAATTTGGACCCTTAGATGATCATGTTTGGCCTCCAAAAAATATCAAAATAAAATATAAATAGATAGATCAGCTTAGGTTAGATTAATACTTTTTGAGAAAATCATTTTGGCATGTGGAAGAGCTCAAATGAAACTATGGGTCAAAAGTTATGGCCTCTATAAGGATGGCCTATTTTTTCTGCATCATTCTCCTCTGGTTGAAAATAACTCAGCTCCTATGAGTTGGCCTGATTATACTGCTACCATTTATCTTTATCAATCTTCTTTAACTCCCATTCTATAATCTAAGTGTTGTCTTATTTCTACAATCATTCCCACTTCACCAAATACCTATTATAATTCCTTTGCCTTGTGTTCACTATTTTCATATCTAAAACCTACATTATTTCTTTCTTTTTATTTGGAACCTGTTGATCCCAATTTACCTCTTCATCTTCGTCACCTTCCTCACCTTCCCCATGAAATTTATATAAATCAAAAACATTAAATAGTGAAGATATATGAAAATTTTGTGATAAACTCACTTCATATGCATTATCATTGATTTTCTTCACAATTCTGCATGGCCCAATTTTCTTATACTTCAACTCGTTGTACGTGACTTTTGGAAACCTTTCTTTCCTCAAGTAAACCATTACTAACTATCTTTATTCAAATACATTCGATCTTCTTCTGACATCTACTTCTATTTTATATTTCTTATTACTTTCTTGTAACTTTCTTCTTATTCCTTGTAACTACTGCATATGCTATGCAAAAACTTCTACATCTTCACTAATTTGATTTATAATAGATAACCATACTAAATATAAAATACCCATAGGATTTATCTCATAAGCAATTTGAAAAGGTGACTTTCCTATTGATCTATTCACTGAATTATTATATGCAAACTTAGTTTGTGGTAAATCCAAGTCCCATTACTTGGGCTTCTCTTCCACTATGCAACTCAATAAATTTCCCAAGCTCTTATTCACAACTTTTGTCTATCCATATGTTTATGGGTGATATATACCACTGAATTGTAGCTTATTACTCATATTCCTCCACAAAGTCCTCCAAAAATGACTTAAATTTTTTGTGTTCCTATTTGATGTAATAGTTTTTAGAACACTACGCAATCTCACAATATCTTTAAAAAATAATTCTACAACTCTAAAGGCATCATTGGTTTTCTTACATGCAATGAAATGAATCATTTTAGAAAATATGTCTACAATAAAAAAATGAATCATTACCTCTCTGTGTATTAGGCAATCCCAACACAATCTCCATATTCAAATCTATCCATGGTCCTCTCGAAACTATTAATGGCATGTATAGTCCAGTATTTTGTGCATGTCTTTTAGCCACCTCACATATTCTACACCTTGAAACATACCTTGTCACATCTATTTTCATCTTTTTCTAAAAATAATTTTCCTCCACCAAAACTATTATCTTTGTCTTACCAAAATCTCCAACCAAACCACCACTATGTAATTCTTTTATTATATTATCTCGTAGAGACCTAGCTAGAATGCATAATTGTTTCCCCTTGAATATGGTGTAGCTTATTATTGGGCCTTAAAAATAGGCCAAGTGAGGTGAGGGGTCGATCCCTACTCCAAATCCCACATATTAGCTCATGAGGAGGATTTTTTGGGAGCTTTGTATAATGTTTTATCCCACTTTAGTGGGGATAACAATCAAAATATGTTTAAGAGATAAATTTCATCCCTTGTAACTTTGTCATGAAGCCATATATTATGTGTAAATTGAATTGGAAGTCATAAAAATTAGTGGAGATTTGTGAATGCCATGTTTTAGGGTATTATTAGTCTATGTGTTAGGCTATATGGGTTCAATCAATTGATGATGTCAGCACCATGTTATTTGTTCCCATGATTGTTGCTACCTTCAATAGATAATAAATTTTGCATACAATGTTCATTTTAGACCATTAAAATTGCATTGGAAATCTCTCAATGAGCTCTTAGATATGTATAAAGTTTTGGGAATATTTGAGAACATCTAATTTGGTCTTTTGATGAGATTCTCCCATATCATTTATCATAAAGATAAATAAAAAATTCATTTTTTCATTCTATAATATGAGTTTAGTCATAAATTTTAAAAGATTATGACAAATAGAGATGTGTGTAAATGTTTACACTAAAAATTTCTATAAACTAACCATTAGAGTGGGTAATGTTGATAATATCTAAAGGTATGTAAATAAATTGCACATTATAGTTCAAGATGAGTTTAATATGATCTTATATGTGCAATAAACATGGAATAATTTTTTTTATTCAAGAAACAAGGAGTATCATGAGGAAAAGGAAAATTCAAGCATGGATGTAGACAAGGAAGTGGAAGTTGTAAATGTTATTCTATGCAAGAAGGGGAGGCATGCATTTCTCATACTAATGATTCTAATGCTAAAATAAGTAAAGGAAATTTTAGAGATAGAGGATCCTATGGACATAGTAGAGGACATATAATCCATGTTACATGTTTTAGATGTGGTGAGACTATATATAGAGCATTTGAGTATTTGTATATGCATAATGAAGATGGTAAGATAGTTAAATTTATAATAGTTCAAACTAAACCTGTTGATGAGTAGAATGTTGTATCTATTCATAATATATATGAAACAAAATCCTCATGATGAAGTGGATGTTGTGGAAACCTTTAAAAGAGGATAATAATCATGCATAGAGAAAGAATTTATTTATAACCATTTATAAGTTTGGATGTGAGTGTTATAATTTGATTGTTGATAGTGTTAATAAATATGATAATATTATTTCAAAAGAAATAGTAGTTAGGACTCGTCTAAAGATAAATTTACATCCGAATCCATATAAGGTTTCATAGTTTGTAAAGGGACATCAAGTTTATAGTGAATGAGGAATGCATAGAAAGTTTTAAAATTTGGTACATATAAAGATGAATTATTATGTAATATAATGCCTATGGATGTTTCTTATATTTTTCTTGGAAGGTATTGTTAGTTTTATCATAAGGCACATCATGATGTTCATGAAATAGATACATATTAAAGAAATATGGAGTGACACACACTTCAGATCCATTGAAGAATAAGTGTGAATAAGTGGAAAATAATCCAAAGGTTTTGATAATTTTAGCTAAGAAATTATAAAAGAGATGAGTGAACAAATATGCTTAGCTATAACCCCTATGCCACACAAGTTATGATAATAATAGAAGAAAAATAATAAACACTTCCACAAGAGTTGATACAAATGATATATGGATTTTTATAAAATTTCTCAAATGATCTCCAATATGGATTTATTAAAAAAAATTCATCAAAATTTTGAATTTGATTTTCTGGAGGTAGTTATTATAAAAATGTTGGAAATGTTTGTGCCACATTTTACATAAGGACTCATTTTTTTGGACACTTGTGTGGTCAATCTAGGGAAACTTTTAGTGTTCTATAATAAAAGCTACTTGGAGTTCACTTAGTGAATCAGTTTTGTAATGGTGGTGAATCAAGTTGGAAGGAATATAATAGTGTAATAAAATTATGAGGTGGCACATGGTGAATACAATTTGAGAAATAAAAACATCCCAAGATCTAGTAAGAAAAAACCTATGAAGTCATCTGACTACACTATGTAGTCACCCAACTGCATGATTCATACACCTGACTACAGGATGTAGTTACCCAATTACATAATGTAACTATCTGACTGCACAATGAAGCCACCCAACTACATGATGTAGCCATAAGAATTGGTTATGATGTAATTTTTAAAAGTGGTAATACATAACTTACATAAATAAAATTGGATGATGCATATTTTCATCAAAGGAAACATTTTTGACATAAACATTGGCACAACATACATCACTAAAAAAACCACTAAATTAGAATAATTTCTTATTTTCAAATTTATTGTGGATGTGCTTACCACAATTTGTGTCAATAAAAATAATTGACATAAATTTTTCATTAAGACTCACTAAAAAATTAATTTTACCCTAAAAAATATCACAAATGAATGAAAATAGACTAGTGATTCCATCCTGAGCTCACCTCTTTAAGGATTCCTTTCTTTGGGTATTTTGCACAATCTCTAAGTTAGGAAAATTTTATTATGCATTTATTTAGAGATAATATTATTTTTATCTCTAAACATCTAAGAATCCTATTATTTTAAATAGATATCTTATATATTATCATTTTTCAATTAATATAAATTTGATGTGTTCATCTCTATGTGTCTTTAAATCCAATATCAAGCAAAGAAAGTTGTTCTCAATTTTCAAGACTTGTAGGATCTCATCAAGCATTGGTGAGCACATTGTGCATCATGTGAAATATCCCACATTATATCCAACTTGAAGGTTATCCTCTTCTAATTCCTTGATAGCATTAGATCCTCACACATAGTCCCTTCTTGTTCCGCCTTACTGCTTAGTAAGGTGGTTGGAGTTTTTCAGTTTGTTGAAATTTTTTGTTGGACTTTATAGATGTGCCTCTGAGATCAAAGGGGGAAATGAATAGTGTGCTAGTTTGTCCTCCATTTAGATGGATATTTTTGAATCCTTTTTCTATCGATATAAATTATTAGAAAGATGAGTGGGTGGCAATGAATCCTCCATTGGTCGAACACCTTCCTAGGACTTTCTTATTTTGAAAAATGATTTGTGTCCTCATTATAATGTTGTTTCATGTGTTTTAATATACCCTAATATTATTTTTTCCATGATTTAACTTATAATATTTTTATACTTATTTTATAAACAATAAATGTTAGTAAAACACATTTTAATTATAAACCATCTATTATTTGTAACATCTATATGTTTTAATATATATATATATATATATGTATATATATGTATATATATACATATGTATATATATATATATATGTATATGTATATATATACATATGTATATATATACATATGTATATATATACATATGTATATATATACATATGTATATATATACATATGTATATATATACATATGTATATATATACATATGTATATATATACATATGTATATATATATACATATATATATGTATATATATATATACATATATATATGTATATATATATATATATATGTATATATATATATGTATATGTATATGTATATATATATATATATACATATATATATACATATATATATATATATATATATATATACATATATATATATACATACATATACATACATACATACATATATATATATATATATATATATATATATATATATATATATATATATATATATATATATATAAAACTTTAAAATGACATATAACCAAAACAAACAATCAAATAATTAATCGATGATGATAAATATTATAATACTATAATAAATTACATAAATATATAATAAGTTTCCTGATTCTCACAAAATAAGGACCTAAATTTTAATTATTAACAACCCAAAATATTTTTTTAAATTGGCAATTTTGTAACATTAGTTTATTAGAGAATGAAATTTTATGATTTTAAAACATTATGTAACATTATTTTAGATCTTGAAAAATCAAATACATATTTTAACAATAACACCACCTCAACATTGCAGTGGTATATACTAGTTTACAAACATTACGTAGAATTGGTGATTGGCATGAAGATGCACTACCCTTTTCATGGTCATACTATATGATTTTAACATATACAAATTTTGTGGAGAGACACCTTCAGAAGGAATATAATTGAAGACTCAAATGGTAATACTATATATAATGAATTAAATCTATAATGTTAATAGAAATGAAGTAATGAACCCAAAAACTATCAAGAAAAATAAAATACCAATAGGCCAAGATCTTGAAATAATAACTAAGAATTGATTCATATTGAATGAATTGAAATATTTAAAAACCCTAAACATGTTTAAATAAGCATCAAATTAGAAATTATAGTTAACATGCAAAAATTCAATAAAAAAAATCTTAAAAAATGTCTATTTTTTGTAGCCACTATTTATAGTAAGTTTCACACGCAAGTGCACATGGCTCTAAAAATTTATTGAAATAAAATAAATACTAAAATTTGCCTATAGGATGAAATTCAACTAAATTTGACATTCGTTCCTAAGAATATATATTTTCTAAAAATAGAAAATTCTCAAAAAAATCATTAAATGTTAATTTTGGACCCTCAGATGATCACATTTGGCCTCCAAAAAATATCAAAATAAAATATAAGTAGATAGATCAGCTTAGATCAGACTAAAAAAAAATTAGATGGTTATTTTGACGTGTGGAAGAGCTCAAATGGTACTATGGGTAAAAATTTATGGCCTCCGAAAGGTTGGCCTATTTTTTCTACATCATTCTTCTTTGGTTGAAAATAACTCAGCTCCTATGAGTTGGACTAATTATACTACTATCATTTATCTTTATCAATCTTCTTCAGTTCCCATTCTATAATCCAAGTGTTGTCTTCTTTCTACAATTCTTCCCACTGCACCAAATACTTGTTTTAATTCCCTTGCCTTGTGCTCACTATTTTCATATCCAAAACCTACATTATTTTTCCCTCTTTTTCTTTGGAACCTCTTGTTCCCAATTTACCTCTTCATCTTCGTCACCTTCCCCATGAAATTCATATAAATATAAAACATTAAATACTAAAGATATATCAAAATTCTATGGTAAACTCACTTCATATTCATTATCATTGATTTTATTCACAATTTTACATGGCCCAATTTTCTTATACTTAAACTTGTTGTATGTGCCTTTTGGAAACCTTTATTTCCTCAAGTAAACCCTTACTAACTATCCTTATTCAAATAATTTTGATCTTCTTCCAACATCTACTTCTACTTTATATTTTTCATTAATTTCTTGTAACTTTCTTCTTACTCCTTACAACTATTGCATATGATCTGCAAATGCTTCTACATCATCATGAATTTGATCTACAATAGGTAACTATACCAAATCTAAAATACCCATAGTATTTATCTCATTAGTAATTTAAAAAGTTGACTCTCCTATTGATCTATTCACTAAACTATTATATGCAAACTCAGCTTATGGTAAATCCAAGTCCCATTGCTTGGGTTTCTTTTCCACTATACATCTCAATAAATTTTCCAATATCTTATTCAGATTTTGTCTATCCATCTGTTTATGGGTGATATACACTACTAAATTACAGCTTATTACCCATCTTCTTCCACAAAATCCTTCAAAAATGACTAAAGTTTTTTGTGTTCCTATCTGATGCAATAGTTTTTGGAACACTATGCAATCTCACAATATCCTTAAAAAATAATTTTGCAACTCTAGAGGTATCATTGGTTTTCTTACATGCAATGAAATGAACCATTTAAAAAAATATTTCAACAACAACAACAAAAATTGAATCATTACCTCTTTGTGTATTTGGTAATCCCAACACAAACTCCATACTCAAGTATATCCATGGTCCTCTTGGAACTAGTAATGGCATGTATAGTCGAATATTTTGTGCATATCCTTTATCCACCTGACATATTAGACACCTTGAAACATACCTTGTCACATCTCTCTTCATCTTTGGCCAAAAATACTTTTCCTCCGCCAAAGCTATTGTCTTTGTCTTACCAAAATATCCAGCCAAACCACCACTATGTAATTCTCTTATTATATTGTCTTATAGAGACCTAACTAGAATGCACAATTGTTTCCCTTTGAAGAGATAACCTTCATGTATAAGATATTCATCATGAAAAATATTTGTGCCACCAATTAATGGATTCCTGCACTATTCAACTATCTTTCCAAAATATGGATTGGTTTCATATAATTCTTTGATAACTTTAAATCCAACTACTTCACTCACCATAGTAACTAATAAGCTACTCTCCTGATCAATGCATCAGCTACTTGATTCTATTTTCCTGATTCATGCTTCAACATATAAGTATAACCCTACAAGATAAAAACCCACTTTGTATGCCTACTATTCAACTTCTTTTATGTATTCACATACTTCAAAGCCTCATGATCTATAAATATTATAAACTTGTTAGGCACTAGGTAATGCTTCCAATGTCTTAATGCTTGTAAAATTACATAAAGTTTAACATCATAAGTAGAATACTTTGTTTTTACCTCATTCAATTTATCATTAAAATATGCTATTGGCTTTCCTTTTTAACTTAGCACAACACCAATTCCCACAAATGAAGCATCACAATCAACCTCAAACACTTTGTGAAAATTTGATAATGCTAAAATTGGTCTTTATGTTATATTCTTCGTTAAAATTTCAAAACTTTTTGTGGCTGCTCTATTCCATGCAAATTCCTTCCCTCTCATGTAATCTATTATTGATGCCACAATATGACTAATTTTTTTAATAAAGTTTATATAAAAAGTTGCTAAACCATAGAAACTTCTTAATTCTATAATTCTTCTTGGAATAAGCCACTCAACAATTGCCTTTATCTTTTCTTCATCTATTTTCACATCATTTGCTAAAACTACAAATCCCAAAAATAATAAATTATTTTTCATAAACCTATACTTCTTCAAATTTACATACTTCTTTATTAACAAACCCACTACCATTCTCAAATGCTATAAGTGTTCTTCTTTAGTCTTACTGAATATCAAAATATCATTAAAATAAACAACTAAAAACTTACCAATATATTCTCATAGCACTACATTCATCACCCTCATAAATGTGCTAGGTGCATTAGATAATCTAAATGGCATCACCATCCACTCATATAAGCCATCCTTAATATTGAATGCAATTTTCCACTCATCTCCTTCATGAATTTGAATTTGATAATAACCACTCCTTAGATCAGTCTTGGTAAAGTATTTTGCTCCTACAAGCACATCCATCATATCATCTAAATGAGGTATAGGAAACCTATACTTTATTGTAATTTTGTTAATTGATCTACTATCTACACACATTCTCCATCCTCCATTTTCATTAGAGTTAGCAACACTGGTATTTCGCATAGACTCATACTCTCTCTTATCACCTTATTCCTTAGTAATTTAGTAACTTTTTTATTTAATTTTACGTTTTCTATTGGACTGATCCTATAAGCTACTTGATTGGGTAGAGCTGATCATGGAATCAAATCAATGTGATGCTAAATATCTCTCTTCAGTGGTAAACTATCTAGTAATTCATCAGGGATAATATCTACATATTCTTTCAACACTCTTGTTGCTTCTATTGGTATTGACACCATTTTTATTTCTTCATTCTTTGTTACTAATGTATAATAGTAACTTGCTATGTTCATATCTTGGATAAATTATTTAGTAGAGAGCATGATTTCTGTCTTCTCTTACTCTTTAAGAGTTAACAAAATTACCTTTGTATCACCTTTATAAAAAGTGTACATATTCTTTACTCCATCATGAATTATTTTCTTGTAAAATTACCATGGTCTTCCTAATAACACATCACATGCATCCGTCAGAATAACATCACACCATTATTCATCATTATAACTATTTCCTATAGAAAACTTGATTAAACACCTTTTATCTACTATAACTTCATTCCATTTCTTAAACCATGAATTTTGATAAGGATTAAGATAATTTTCACATTGCAGATTTAGTTTCTCAATTATTTCTGTAAAACCCATATTTTCACAACTACCACCATCTATAAATACTTTTCATACCTTTCCACCCAAACTACATCCTTCTCAAAAAATATTTGATCATAGCCATGCATCACTACCTTCTTTATTTTGCTCATATTCTTTCTTTGGAGAGATCATGGTTCTTCTCATCATGAGATTCTCTCCAACATCAGTAGGTGTAACTTTAGTATTTTGATCCTCTATCTCATCCTCTTGGGTGATATACTTGCCTCATTTCTTGATCTTGATAGTGTGGACACTAAAACACTCTATGCCTTTCTTCTCCACATTTATAATAGACATAATATATATGTTGATTTAAAAACTATCCTCTAGTACCACCATAATCTCATCCTCTCTAAAATCCTTTTCCTCTTTGTTGGTATTGAAACCCTTGCCTACTTTCATCTTGCCTTTATGCACCATGTGATCATTAATCTTTATTGGCATTAAAGCCACCTCTAGTGGTAATAAACCCACCTCTTCTTGGACCAGGAGATGTCCTTCTAACATTCTATCTATTTTATTTTTCTTCTACCTTCAAAGATAATTGATAAGCCTCCTCTATGTTAAGTATTCTATGCATGCTTAATTCATATCAAATAGAGAATTTCAGACCATTTACATACCTTGAAACCATCTGATCTTCTATTTTATCATGCCCCACTCATATTGAAGGCTTGTAAAATTCATCTATATACTCTTGTATACTATGATTTTTTTGCCTCAAATTCTAAATTTTTTTGTATAGAGTTTGTGCATAATCCATAGGAATTTTTTTTCCCTTAGCTTATTATCCATATTTTTTCATGAATCAAAATTCTCTTTACCTTTTCTCTATCTCTCTTTATCTAGGTGATCCCACCAAATCATTACATGACCTTTCAATTTTGCGAATGCAAACTTTACCTTCTTGTCTTCTCTCATAGTCTTCCACTCGAAGAACTTCTCCATGTTATTCATCTAATATATCAACTCCTCTAGTTTTAAAATACCTCAATAATCTAGAACATCAACCTTGATTCCTTCATTTGTTCCTTCTAAATCCTGAACCATCCTATCTTCCATTGATGGTGGCTGATCTTGCTATTTTTCTTCTTGCTAAACTTCATGATCTGTGTCTTCCTCATCACTACCTTGTCTTCTATGATGATTAGTGATAACCTATATTAATTATTGAACTTATCTCTACAGATCTTATGTAGTTCAATTTATCTATGGAATACTTCCTCATCTTCTTTCCATTCTTTACTCCTCCAAGATTCGAACTTGCTCTGATACTAGATAATGAACCTAAAAACTATCAAGACAAATAAAATACGAATAGGCCAAGATATTGAAACAATAACTCAAAATTTATTTGTATTTAATGACTTGGAAATATTTATAAACTCACACCATGCTTAAATAAGCCTCAACTCAAAAATTAGAGTTGACATACAAAAATTCAAAAAAAAGAAATCTAAAAAAAAATTCTATTTTTAGCAGCTGTTATTTATAGTAAGTTTCACATACAAACACACACAGATATAAAAATTTCCTAAAATAAACTAAATAAAAAAATTAGCATATGGGATGAAATTTAATTGATGTTGATGCTTGATCCTAAAATATATAACTTTTAAAAATAGAATATTCTAAAAAAAACCATTAAATGTTAATTTTAGACCCTTAGATGATCATGTTTGGCCTCCATAAAATATCTAAATAAAATATAAGTGGATAGAGAGACTTAGGGAATAATTTAAATTTTTGAGATGGTCATTTTGGCATGTGGAAAAGCTCAAATAGAGCTATAGGTCAAAATTTATGGCTTTCGAAAGGTTGGTCTATTTTTTCTGCATCATGAAGGCAAGTCACATGTCATTAGAATCATTAGCTAATAAATGAAGCAATATTGACTGAAATAAATATATTTTAAAAAAATTTGGCTTCTCCTCTTGAATTAATGATTTTATTTCTTCATCAGTAACTCTTAAATAGTCTTTAGTTGAGTATGCTTTTCTTTGAGGAGGATCATCTGCATAAATAAAACCAAAAAAGTGAGTTAAGTTATGGAACATGAAATTAGATGTTGAATTTTGAATGTATAAAAGGGGAAAGAAGTAAAATCAATATGCATATTAGTAATATCAAATAAGGACATAAATATAATTTTATTTTTCTCAATATAATTGAAAAACATCACTATATAACACACAAGTTTTCCATATTAGTTAAAATAGTAAGATGTCTAGAAATAAGATTACTGTAGGATGAAAAAGTTCGTATTATTGTATGTTTCATCTTTTAGGTCTTATGACTAAATTGGGTTGTGTCTTAAACTAAAATAAACAACCTGGAATTTTTAATATTGGTATTATAACCATAAAATTTTAGTTAACTTTCCTAGAAACTCAACCTAAAGGAATATGTTTCCTAAATATATTTAGTTAGAATTTGTTTTATATATTCTTAAAATATTATATTTCATAATTTTCATGCCTATTATTTTCTTTTTAAAATCTTAATTACATTTTTATGACTATTACATGAACTATAAACAGGAAGTGGATAAGTAGAATCCACAAAGTAGAAAATTACCAACATAAAACTCTACTAGCTAATAAAATAGTCATATAAAAGATAGATATGATCACTTGAGTAGAGGTACCATATAATTCCATGTGAATTTGAAGTAATCAAACCTACATTAATAGACAAAAAACTAAATATGAGCCACAACCAAAACATGAATTCATGCTAGAGCCATGCCCACCACATGTAGCAACCAATTGTTTATCATCTCCATGTAATTCAATGAGATCCTATTAATCAACTAAGAATATGATTTAAACAATGGAAATATCATCATGTACTTTCCACATGGTAATTACTGGAGAAACTTGGTGTTTTTGACCCTATCTTATGCCACACACCATACAACACTATTCTTGGTTCCATGTAGACAGTTGTGGTAAGACGTGTGGGTTAAAGTAAAATCCCCAATCGTCTCATCCTAAAGCTGTGAATTTTTATTATTTTTAGGAGAAAATAATAATATAATTCATAATGTGTTTATACATTTTAAATATTTTACATGTCAAATATTGCATTTGAGAGAGATATGGACTTGAATCCACCATGATCACCATAATAAGAGACATGACATTCATATACATGAGGAATGTATATCTCTTAGCTTCCTATAATCCATGCATTAGAATCGACTCTAAATTTTTAAATATGACCATATGGTTGACATGTGAAAATATAGAACTAGAAGTTTCCTTGAGGGTGAAAGGAATATTGGAAGGAATTTAGAAGATATTTATTTTCATTTCTAGATTATATTTCTTGTTTAGTGTTCCCCTTTCAAGTGTATGATTTGGAAAACCCATAATGCCTAAGAATTTAACTCACCAACCATCCTTACCACTTGGGACTGATCCCTAGTCATTTACCTATTATCTCAACCAGTGACTCCTCTACCATGACATTCACATTATATAAACAATGATGACCTCTTATGTACCCATGTGGCATTCACTTTGTAAAATCTTTAGAACTCACTTGGTCCACACCATTTTCTCACTCTTTTAGACCCTTTTATCTCATTATTGAGACCATTTTAAATTTTATAGCCTTTGGTTTACTTTATCGGTGCTCTTGATGCATATCCAAACCTTTATTGGCACATTTAAACCCTCAATGCTTTTCTAAGCTCAAGTAGAGTCTGACATGGCTCAAGCATTCATAATTTATTCGATCAAATTTAACTCATTATGCACATGAGATCATAAGTGATAGCCACTTAGTTGATAAACACTCACCCTAACCCCAAGTAAAATGCAAAAAGACTTAAGTCTTTGTCAGGCTCGAAGTCTCTTGATCTCTCATTGGGTGGCAGAATGCATAGGGCCTAGGCTCAATGAGAGGAAGGCATGTGGAGGAGCACATCCTCATCCTATCAATTTTAATTTTTCTATCTAGACTTGGCTCATTTCCATTCAACATTGACATTTTCAATCACTATCAATAGGGTTTATAACTTTTAGTTACTACTATTGATCTATAGTGTTTTCGTCTTCTCTAGATCTGCCATCCATGTGATCATTAACTAACCTATTTTCATTATCCTCTTCTCTATTATTATAGTGCATATCACTTTTAATTTGGTTTGTGTGGGATCTATAATATAATATGTATATAAATATTATATATAGTCCATGTTAGAGTTTTGCATGTATTATCAATAAACCAACCATGCCAAATTATCATTTTTTATTGGCTTATAATATATCATAGGAAGGAATAATAATGATGCAAATTCTATCCCTAAAATCATTTTAAATTAATAAAAATCATGTCTTGGATTTGATCTTGATATACACAAGAATCTTAATTCCTATGTTAAATAGGTGCTTAATTTTTACCTATTAAAATATAGTTTTTGGAAATGAAAATATCCCTTGTATAATCTATTTTTATAAAAATAGTCTGCTATGAACTGCACCAATAATACCAAATCTACCACCATCAATCACTATGATGTCTACCCCATGACTCTACTAATTATAAACTTGTTGCATAACAGAATTTTTAATTCATGTTCAACCTTTTATTGACATGTTTAAGCCCTCAAGGATTTCATGAACTCAAGTAGAGTCTAACATGGCTTGAGCATTCATAATTTATTTTCCCAAGTTTAACTAATTATGCACCTGAGATCATAATTAATTTACACTTGGTCAATAAGTACTCACCCTAACCCCAAGTAAAATTCAAAAAGACATAAGTTTTTATCAATCTCAAAGTCTTTTGGCCTCTCCCAGGGTGGTAGGGTGCATAGAGCTTGGGTTCAATGAGAGGAAATCATGTGGAGTGTAGTCTCATATTATTACTTTTGGAAATGCTCAATAATTCCAAAAACCAAGGAATGGTGATCACATGGCCCTTTCTAGTCATAACCTCTCCTAAGCTGACAAGATAGTCAGACCTTAAAGGGAATGATTTAGATGATAAACTAGTGGATATAGGTTGATAGGCCATTTAAAGTCATTGACAAATAAGAATAATACATTTATTAAGTGGAGTGAGGATTTAGGAAACATAAAATGTGTCTTATAGGAAGTAAATTAGGTGATGTGGATCCTATAATAAATAAGATTATAACATGTGGTGATGTAAAGTGGGGCTGGGGGATCTAACACTTGGGTTTACAGTGCGATGTCTGGTAACCACCCATTGGTCTTAGGGTTTCCTAGGATGGTATAATTCATAAGTATAGGTCTCAATAAGAGAAAGGCATGTAAAGGATCTTAGTCCTAACCTATCAAATTTGGTAGGGCTTAAGAATGCCTAGAATCAATGAAAGGTGAGCACATGGCCCTTGTAAGTCATTTCTCCTACCAAGATGGCAAGGCTATCAGACCCTAGGTGAATGAAGGATAGTAGGTTGGTCAGATCCAATGAAAAATAATATCTCAACTCCAGTCAAGTGGTGTATCTAGGAAACATAAAAGGGGTTTGAGAGGAAGTAAAGAAGGCAATGCACGTCATATCCTAAATTCCCTTTTCTCACTCTCCCAAACCCTTTTATCTCATTATCAAGCTCATTTTTTAATTTTTAAAGCCTTTGGCTTGATTTCTCAATGTCTCTAATGCATATTCAACATTTTACCAACATATTTAATCCCTCAAGAATTTATCAAGCTCAAGTGGAGTCTCAAGTGGCTTGAGTATTCATAATTTATTTACCCAAGTTTAACCTAGTATAAAAACAAGCTCACAACCAATTTCCAATTGTATGATAAACATTTTCCCTAACCCAAAGTAAAATGCAAAAATATCTAAGTCTTTGTTGGTCTAGGACTCTCTCAACCTTTCCTATAGTGGCAGAGTGCACAAGGCCCAAGCTCAATTATAGGAAGGCATGTGGAGGAGCACAATACTAGCTAAAATCTCATGTTATTATTTTATAGTGAGATGATTTCAACATTCATCTTATCTATAATATTTTTGGCACAAAAAATTACTCAAGTGAACAATGCAAACCTTATATGTGTATAACTGGCTATTTTAGAAAACATATGGGAGAGGATGATGTGATTTACATAGTGCTTGGAGAGATCATGAAGAAATTGGTGTAGATTCAAACCCTCATCCAACAAACTACACAAAATTGGCTACACTTGTGGTCATATTAAAAATTGCATGTTTTTTCCTTTAACCAAATAAAGACAAAGAGTCATACAACTCTATCACAACAAAATTGACTCTCATGATGCCTTATTCCACCCGTGAAAATTGAATACAATCAATAAAAAATATGATTACCTTGATTTGATAGAACTGACACATATCATCACATAATGTTTTTACATTAACATGTTAGTTTACAATGTCTTGTCCACACATAAATAACATTGTCATATAGATTTGATCCAATCATCAGATGTGGATTCTTGTCATAATAAATAAAAATTCAATACATCCTCATCCAACCTTAACAATATAAAATGGTCAATCAAGGTTATTTTAACCTTACAAGCTACGTACTCCTCTACAATATGTGTAAATTCGGTAATCCTGACAACTGGCCTGAATATAGGTGTGGTGTATGATAAGGGATCTATGGTGTTTGATATCACATGAAATACATTGTCATTTTACCTCACCATCACCACGTATCTCACCTTGAATATTTCATCACTTGCTTGTTTTGTATCGCTTAACCCTACTCTTTACACAATGCATTTCCATGTTACATAAAGGAACATAATCTCATTCTATACTATTACTTGCATAATAAATATATGACTATTATTATTCACTATTGTGTGAACAAAATCCAAGATGTGAGTAGTATTCATGGGTTTCAAGTGACATATGACTACCAATTTTCACTCTTATTCTTTACAAACCATGCTTTGCTAAAACAAAAAATTACATATTGTATGCTATTTATTACATTAGTACTGTAATATAGTGTAAATGTATAATAGTATAGTATAACATTATTGTACTTATTATTTTTTAATATAGATATCCTAAGAAATAAATTTTCAAGAGATGTAACATAACAAGAAACCAAGTCACTAATGTAAAAATGATCTAGTGGTGTTGTCATTCACATTACAAAACAACTTGCATGTTCTTCATTTCAATTCAAAATTTGCATGTTCTTTATTTCCTTACCCTTTCTTCCATGATTTGATGACATCTTTATCAAACCTTAAATATATGCTCAGTTAAATAGATCATCATATACTCATTTTGTATATATGTACATAGTTTCCCCTTGATTGTTTTGACAAACTGACATAAGCAACAAACCTCTCACTCTTGTCATATGTAACTTCCAAGTGTCTAGCTATGCATTGGGTTATTGGGAGGATGATTAATAAATATAAAAACATGGAGTATTTTAAAGTGAGATAAGAGATGATTGTGAGGGCAATGATAGCGAATTTCAAGTGATATTGTACCCTAGAGGGCCCATATTATACACTAGACTTGGACTCAAAGTAACAAATTGATTGACATGATTACACCCATTGGAATGGGGTCTACAACTTTCAATGTGGCAACATATTTTATTATCTATTTTTTATTATCATGGGTGTGATGTATATGTCTTGATAACTAATTTTATTGTAGTAAGGCTTCACATCAGATATGTGGCTTGAATCATCAATGTGATATCGATAATAAGTACTAATTATAAATATAATACTTTATGATTATATAATTATATTATATTTATTTAACTATAAATAATATTTATATATATATATATATATATATATATATATATATATATATATATATATGTATGTATATGATTAATTTTTATAAAAATATATACTATGTATAGAAAAGTAATTTATAATATTTAATATATTATTATATGAATACCATAATCTCTCTCTCTCTCTCTCTCTCTCTCTCTCTCTCTCTCTCTCTCTCTCTCTCTCTCTCTCTCTCTCTCTCTCTCTCTCTCTCTCTCTCTCTCTCTCTCTCTCTCTCTCTCTCTCTCTCTCTCTGTGTGTGTGTGTGTGTGTGTGTGTGTGTGTGTGGGGGGGGGGGGTTGGGTGGAATATATATCTAATAATTAATCTATATATATAATTTTTAAACCCAAGTTGATCATGCATCTTGACTTTAGGAAAGCTATACAAAAGAGGGTTCCACTTATTGAGAGGCCATAGCTGTATAGGTCAATCTGTCATCTATAACTAGGTGTTGACATTCTATGTGGTTAATGTAAAAACACCTATCATGTTTTATTTTCTCTACATAACATCCATAAATGAGGAAATTCAAGTCAATCATTGTCTTCTTTCCCTGAATTTCCAATGCATAATGTTAAAGAAATATTAGATTTAGTTATGAAAGGATTTTAATGTTGGATTTTAGCCTATGGTGAGATATCTAAGGGATATTAATATAAGTATTTGATGGAATTTTTATTACCATATAATATTGTATACCCCACATGCAAAGGCAAATTGGATTAGGAGAAAGCCATAAATTAGCATACGCTCCTAGGAATGCATGGGTAGATTGTCTAGGAGATAATAAATATTTGGCAAGTGTGGTGACCATGTTTTTATTGAAGAATATTAGGAATGAGATAGTTCCCTTCTTAGGAAATTCACTTTTCATCTCCTTCTTAAGATGCCATTTTCATGAAAAAAATAATAGTGTGAAAATTAAACCTTGCGTTATGAGATAGGTTTCTAATTGATAGAGTTATGGGGTAGGCATCATCGCAACTAGTGGTGGTGAAGTTGGTGCAGCTCCCAATTACTTATTTTTGCTAAAAATAGATTATACAAGGGAGATTTTCAATTGAAAACACTTTATTTTAATAGGTAATGATTACATGTTTATTTAGCACAAAATTTCTGGTTCTTGTGGTTATTAAAATCAAAACCATCCCTACCCATGACATTCGCATTATGTCAAAAATGATTCCCTTTTATGCACCCATGTGACATGCACTTTACATAATATTTAGAACTCACTTCAACTACACCCTTTTCTCACTCTCCTAGACCCTTTTATCTCATTCTCAAGCTCATTTTCCTTAGATTTACTTTCCCAGGGCCCCTAATGCATATAAAACCTTTTCTTGTCATGTTTAATCCCTCAAGTCTTCCTTGAGATCAAGTGGAGTATTATGTGGCTTGAGTATTCATAATCTATTTGACCAATTTTAACTCATTATACACCTGAGATCACAAGCAATTGCCACTTGGTCCATAAAAACTCACCCTAATCGTAAGTAAAATGTAAAATGACCTAACACTTTGTTGGGATTGGACTCTCCTAGTGTCTCCCGAGGTTGCAGAGTCCATAAGGACCAAGCTAAATGAGAGGAAGACATGTAGAGGAGCACAGTCCCATCCTACCAATTTTCATCTTTTATGTCTAACATTGGCTCATTTTTGTCTAACATTGACATTTACAATTGTCATCATCAGGTTTGTAACTTGCATTTGCCACCATGGGTTTGTAATACAAAGCTTAAGAAAATAAAATTAAAAAGTGGCTAAAACATAAAGGCATGGATTCAACTGCCCCAACATCTCTCACATTTGTAGTCCCATCACCAGAGAATGAACGACAAACTGATCAAGATCTAATTATCCATGGAAGGCTTTTGTTTACATGATTGCTTATATGCTTTGTCTCGATGGTGCAAGGAATGTAGAAAGGGATATATATATATATATTTTTTAATTTTAAGGTGTTAATATATTGGTAACATGAATGAATGGAAGCAACAAGATAGAGTCTAGGACCTTAGTGTCTTGTTCCCACATTAAAAATACTGCATCATTCATTTGAGCTGCACATTACACATGGAATCATGTTTCTATCAAATTAGAGCTAATGATGTCATCATCCAACTTAAAAAATATGAAATGATAAATAAGAGATGTCACCACCCTACAAGCTATGGACCTATACCACTTGTACTATAAATGTCTTAAATTTGACTATTGTCACCTCTTGTTATAAATGTCACTCCCCATCATACTAGGGATGCAATCTAATCTTAACTCAATACGTGATGGATTTATTAGCTAAATTTTGACATCTTATCAAGCTAGTATATATAATATATAATAATATCTTATTAATCTTTATATATATGATATATAATATTGAATATATATTAATATTTAATTTAGTTGTTGTTGTTATAATAATAATATGACATATGTTACTATATATTCATAAAAAATATTAAACTATATATAAAATACTAAACATTTGTGTCAGTTAATATATAAAAAATACTATTAATTTTTTTAAAATAAAATAGAGCAATGATTATTGATATGAACAAAGTCATTCTAAACAAGCTACAACTATTGATTTGCATGGTAGCTAATTGTTGATAGTCGCAGTTGGATACACTGAAGATATGTTGGGTCACACATCATTGGATAGTGCATTTCGAGGGGTTTCAAATTTGGTAAAGATATTATGGTGGGGTATAACAGACATTGGATTTTGGAGGGAAAGCTAGAGTTTCCATGGTGATCGTATCGAACCGATGTCAACCAGAAGGAAGGTAGCTTGTAATAACAACTTTGGATTCTGTTATTTCATTCATGAAAGGATTCAAGTCATTAAAACGTGATGGCTTATGCTACTAGGATTATCCCTGATAGATGGATTCTACAAATTTCAATAATGGTAGATTTTTATCATTTTTCATTTTACTGAGGGTGCCTCTAAGTCCATACCTACTTCATATATGTAATTAGCTAAGAGGCTGGTATCGCCTGAATATGAAAACTTATCGACTAATAAGTTATCCATAAGGCATACAATGTATTTATTGTTTACTTAAGTAGGGGTTTTTCTAGCTTCTAACATTAGTTTTATTTATTCTTACATCGTTCTTTTTGGGAATTTCTTTCATAATAGTTACTTCTAATAACTAGATAAATATTTGTGTTTAAAGCAATTTTCTTACCCTGGTAAGTTCTTTAGATCATCTGGTATGATCCACGGTTCACCTAGTATTGTATAGTATGAATATATTGTTGAAGATGATGATTTATATAGGTGATTGAATAAATTTATATTCTTCCAAGGTTTGCATTTTATGGTTACATTTTTCATCTATGTCTTGAACTATTTATTGAAATTTATTTAGTTTATATTAGGGGCACAGAAGAGACCTTCCATATTTATTCTCTAGATGGAATTGATACCATAACCTTATTTGTTACCTTTCATAATCTAATTAGCCTCACATCCTTCTTTTTCATGATCTTTCAATAAAATCACTATTCATAGACATGATTAGAATGGTATATGCATATAGCTAGAGTCCAACTATTTTATTGACTCACTTAGGCAGGGGTCTTATGGAGGGGGCTGATGCTCCTATTTTTAATGAGTGGGTGGCCACATGAAAAATGAAATGCATGGTATAAGTAAATTTTATAATCTATTTCTAAAATAGAGGAGTTGACTATTTTTTAGGGAAGAAGTTTGAGAGGGTGAAAAAAGGGCAGCTGGGAGTTCTCCATATGTGCTTCTATTTTGTAGGAAGATATTCTATGAGTTGTAAATATATGTGTAGACAAAATTTATGTAAAATTTAATTATAAATACAAATATAATTATTTTAAATATTATCTCCTATAAAATAGCAACATACACTCAGAATTTTTTTCCATGAGACCACTTTTTATATATATCCTCCTAAATTCCCTCTTCACTACCCCCTAAGAAAATTTAGGAGCCGCCCTCCCATGGAACCACTTCCTTAGAATCCTTGTTTCCTAGATAGATAATATTTTAGTGATACAATAGTTGGACACTATTAATGTGACAATACGTGGGCTGAGGTTACATAGTTTTACAGGTAAAAATGATTTTGGTTTGATGTTCATCATACCATTTCACTTTCAGTGTCAATCAAATTTCAAGTCTAATTTGTGTTGTATGTAAATTGCACCACGTCAATAATATTTTCCAAGTTTACCTTGTCATTTAGGAGAGCAGACAACCTCTTGAGAGGGTCCACCATGAAAAATATAGTGCATGAAATGGGAAAAATTAAACAAATGACAGAGTTGTAGCTTCAATTATTTTTCCTATCAATTCAATATTATGTATGAATTCTTGCTATACATGTCACCAAAATATATATAGAAAATGAAAAATAGATACGCCTCCCCCAACATGTGTCAATAGATGATGGGTGAAAATAACTTTACATTTTGAAGGCGTATGTGACATGAATCTTTGCATACTTTCTCAAATAGAATGCTTCTGACATAATTTTTTTTATGTTTTATATTAACAAATTCAATTATATTATAATATTTTAATAATTTTAAATTAGTTTTAACTTGGAGTTACCCAAAATATGCAAGGGAAGTCATAGGGTTTTTTTTTTCCTTTTTCTCTTTCTTATTATCATTTATAGCAATGTGCACATCTAAGCATAAAGATTGAAACCCAAGTGTAGATTGACTAATGATATCTTATTCTAATAGAGAAACATATTAAAACTAATTTACCCAAAAGAATGTATGACCATCGAAAATGCATTCAAGTAATAGAAAATTCAACATCTACAATTTTATGTATGCTATTGAAATGGTAAATATTTTCACAATGTTTTCCACTCTCATATCTAGAAAAGATTTGCATGATTCCATTTTTTTACATAAGAAAAATTAAGTATTAAGTCTTTTTTAATGATATAGAACAATGGTTACAGAGCTACTATTTTTGTTGTACAAATTTTACAAAATGTTATGAGGTTACAGAAGTCTTCATTCTCTCCCTTATTTTCCAAAATGTTTTTGGTTTTTCCACACTTGAATTGATATAAAATTAGCAAATGCCTCATTATAGTCCAAAACTATTATATTCAGAGGCAATGTGTTTGTAATTTTTTTTAAATATGATCATAGCCAATGTTAATGTATGAACAAACATTAAACTTTATCGAGTATGTGTTGATGATAAAAGTGTGACCAACAAAATAAAATCAACTTGATGAGCAATATTTATTCATTAATTCCTATGTACCACCTTAACCATACATCAATTTTTATATTTTTTTTCCATTTATAAAATGAATGTCCCATCTATACCACCAAGCTTCTTTTTCAAAATATGAGAGTAGTAATTTTGCCACAAGGTGCATTAAAATAAATAGTCCATCTCTATGTAATCCTCCTCAGAAACTACCTTCAAATTGAA